>JASVEL010007317.1:0-219604 GCA_032618575.1 Nicotiana noctiflora
ATTTGAAAACGTTGAACAAGGTTTGATGACATTTTTAGCTGTGAGCTGATATGATACTGTTGCCCGAAGGGCTTTTTGATTATTCGTTGGACTGATTGGGGCCGAGGGCCATATGTGAGGGCATGACAATTTATGTGAGGAGGCTTTCAGGCCTCGAGTGATATGTGAGCATATGCATATACATGCATGGATCGGAGTGCACGCCGCAGTAGCATATTGCATGGATCGGACTGCACGCCGCAGTAGTATATGGATCGGACAACACGTTGCAGTATTGTTGCACTTGGGCTGTAGGAGCCCTTCCGGAGTCTGTACACACCCCCTGTGAGCGCGGGCGCCTTTGCATGGATCGGGCTGTACACCACAGCGTCATATGCATTGCATTGCATACATACATTAGCTTACTTGTACTATGTTGCATGACATTTAGCACTCACACATTACTGGCATACATGCATTATCTGCCTTATTGACCAGATCCCCGGTGGAAATTGATAAGGAGTGTTGAGCCCAAGGGGCTGATTTGAGTGCAGACTTGCACTATCTAAGGTTGTACCATGTATTGAGCTGTCATAATGAAAGGAAAAGACGTTAAAAAGAGAATTCTAAATAATCTACTCACATATGCTGAAAAGGAATAAAATGAAAGTGTATTGTAGTTTAAAAGATGGTTCTGTATTATATAGCATGAGATTGTGCTTTGTGTGGTTTTCTTTTCCTTAGCATTATTTACTTTTATTACCACTGAGTTTGAAGTACTCACTCGACTCCCTGCACCATGTGTGCACATTCAGGTACCTGGAGGCTTAGCTGAGCTTGGTGCTGGTCTAGACCCAGTTGGGATCGCCGAGGTAGCTTCCTGGCGTCCGCAGGACCCGACATTTTTCTCCTTACTATTCTATTATTGTTTATTCCACGCACTCTTAGACTTATAGAGTTATTTACAGTATTGACTGATATTCTGATAGAAGCTGTTGGCTCGTGACCCCAGATCTTTAGGAAGTTACGTTATTCTTAGAACGTTTTGGGATATTATTATATCTATCACACTAATTTGGCTTCTTTCTCTGATAATGACTTACAATAAGAAATTTTGAGATATAAGCTTGGGACGAGAGTGTATTTGGTTGGGCTGGACTAGCAATGTGAAAGTTCTGAATGGCTTTCGTGGTAAGTATGGATGCTTGATGTGTGTTATGTACTCGTATGGTGGGGTGTGGAATCATGTATAGTGATTCCTGTGTTATATATGTGTTGGAGACTAGAAGTTCTCGTAATCTGCCTACGCAGTGGTTGTATATCGTGTGTATCGGCACCGTTTAACGGTTGTTGGAAATTGGAAGCACTAGTGGCTCTTTCTTTGTTTGATAAGGTAATTTGTGTAGTATTGAGGTTAATGTTGTTGATATACATTGTGATGTCTTGTCGAGTTGCCGATGTATTGTTAGGATGGTTTTGGTGATTCTCTGGCAGGTGGATTGGCCAAATAACAAAGGAAACACTGTTGAAATTTTTGGAAAATTTGGGACTTAGAAAAGGTTTTTGAACCTAAAGAGTGGGCTTAACGGTTGTGTGTGTATAAATGCAAGAACTGCAGAAGAGTTAAGGTTTCTAATGATTCGAGTCTTTGTCAAAGCTTGTAAATGACTCGAGTTTAAGCTCATTGTAACATTGCGGTATCATTTGAGTAAAAATGCTATGAGTGGTTAAAAGTGCTTTGATATATGGCTTCGAGCCAAGTTGGGGAGGTTGCTATTAATTAACTAATTCCACTGTTGTATACTATGTTGGTTCTATCTTTAGGTATGTTAGGAAATTTTGATGAAGGGTATATGGTGCTTCGTTGATAGGAAGAAATATTAGGATGTTCTGAACTGCTGTTCATAGAGAATGCTAGGTGTATCGAAAAGAAAGATAGCTATTTGTATCTGTATGTAATCATGTTCTGCCGTGTCAGAGTTCTAACAAAGCACGAGTGGTTCTGTTCAATATAGTTGAATTACAGTTGAATAAGGGTGAATGACGCCCGAGAATGGTTTTGCGGTGTGCAAGAGTTTGCATGTAACAGTCAGGTGTCTTAAGATTGTGTATGTGGCTAGAGACTGTGGTTTCGTTAGAAGAGATCAAGACTTGTGGGATTCTATGTATCCGTAATGGAATGTAATGATAACACATTCCGAATCATAGGAAGTTCTTCGAATAAAGTATTATAGAATGTGGTACTTTTGGGAAACACTTGAGAGAGTATTTAGTGGCCTATGGGTCCTAGACCGTGTGGTCTTATGTATGAGTCTCGTGTGGTAAACTGAGTTGAGGTATTGTGATGTTTCAGTAAAGGAGAATATTAAATTAAAGATGAATCAGAAAGAAATTAGATAAATGGAATAGCTTGATAATGAACCGAAACAGTATGAAAAAGACATGAGTAATTCCTGGTATGTGCTTGAAGTAATGGGTCTTGCAGGTATTGTGCAGCCAAGTTCTTGAATGTTGGCAGTTGCGTAGCTCGATGTGGGAAGAAGGATTCAGTCCTGGCAGTTTAGTTGGTGCAGTGTAACTGGGAGAAAGAGTTTGTCATGTGTTTCACCATGGTCTGAACATGAGTACATCTTCTGTTGGTATGGGAAGATTGGAATGTGTAATGATTTTCTTCTATATGGGATCATGAAGGTCCTTGACTAGTTGAGTGCGTCGATGTTTGCGACGTAGGAGGGGGGGGGATAGAAGTTTCCATGTATCTTAGTGTGGTATGGTATATGCGATGGGCTATGGAAAGTTTATAATGGCATGTTCAAGGTTTGGGTTTAGTTCATAATATAATGGTAAGTCATCAGAATTCTGCAGCAGTGCGGGAAACTGCAGATAATTTAAGAATCAATCTTTCTGGTGATTAAGGATAATGGTACTGATGTTCTAGTGATTTGACGGGGTATATGTTCAAAAGGGTAAGGTAATGTAAACTGATAATATCCAGTGGTATTGCGGTATTATCTTGTTGGATCGACTGTAATAATTGAATCGTTGATGGCATAGTGAAATTTCTGAATGGCTTTCGTGGTATGTATGGATGCTTGATGTGTCTTATGTACTCGTACAGCGGGGTGTGCAATCAGGTATAGTGATTCCTATGTTATATATATGTGTTGGAGACTAGAAGTTCTCGTAATCCGCCAATGCAGTGGTTGTATATCGCGTGTATCGGCACCGTTTGGCGGTTGTTGGAAATTGGAAGCACTAGTGGCTCTCTCTTCGCTTGATATGATGAATTTGGGTTATGACATTTGATTGCAGACTGGTTGTGTAGACTAATATGATATGGACTACGTCGGAAAATACCACAAATTGCGTAGCAGAGTGCATTAGAGTATGCTCCAGCAGGGTAGTTGTACCCCCAGGACCAGCAGACAACTGGTAGGTATTGCTTTGTAGGTTGGGCCTTCGTGACGGATGTCAGTGTAGAGGTATCTACCATTGATTCAGTTCCGGTATTGAGGAACTTTGTCGGATGCGTTTCTTATGGCCGAGATTGAGGCTATATATGTTTATTGTAATGAGCAACTTGACTCGATGTGTATTTCCTTTTGTGGGATTTATACGTGGATCGGGTGGCACGCCGCCACAGATTATTTGGATCAGGTGGCACGCCACCACAGGTATGGTATCTGGATCGGGTTGCACGCTGCCACGGCTATGTTATTGGAGCGGGTTGTACGCTGCAACAGCGTGATATGGAGAATAGTTTCATATATATTACCTTGTATACAATACTTCCTGGCTTCTGGGGAAAAACCCGTGTTGGGTACCGCTCGACGAATAGCACATCGGTTGTGTCCTTTCAGGATTTGATAGCGTATATTAATTGTATCACCACGGGTGTGATTGATTGCTTGAGTTCAGACCTAAATGTGCGTGGATGACCATTTTGAGCATGGTGACTTGAGGTGCTTCATGGGTAATAGTGTTTGGACAGAATAATGAGTTTTGGTATGGCCACGTGATGTTATGACCTTTCGAGGAGGATTCATGTACGCTATTCCTATGATGTAAGACGGGATCTCAGTTCTATGTTATGATGCTACAGAGGAATTGGATTACAGCTCTTTTGTTTGAGTCTATTATCATAATTTGAGTATGTTCAGATGTTTCTTATTGGAGCCTATATTGTGCTCATCGTGGCTTAGGCCGGTGTTGAGGTGTCATATCGCTAGTGCTGTGTGTTATAATCGAAATGATCGTTGGATTCATTAGCGAGTGCGAGCATATGTGATTTCAGTTGGCTAGAAAGGTAATACCGAGGTTTGGCTCCGAAATCTATTGTGGTATCAGTTAAAAAGGAAATGGATTCATGAATGGTTGATCTGAGTGATGGATCCTGAGTGATGGATTCGATATATCGCGTGTTCGGTTGCCGTGGCAGGATAAGAAGGTGTTGGAATAAGACTTTAGTTAATGAGAAAGGTTTTTCTGTTGGTATTTGGTTATTGTGGCCAATTTTTGTGATTAGAGACCATCATCTCGAGTGATTGGGTCGTTTAGTACATCATATGATCTCACCCGGAGTGGCGAGTATGGGTTATTACAGTTGGTTTGGGCGTATTCTGAGTATAGACGTGGGATTCTGATTTGGTATATGATTTTGGAAAGTGCAATGTGGTCTATGGTTAGGATGGACTGTGGAATTTTAGCTATATTGTGTTATCAGACTTAAGATGGATAGGGCGACGTGGTATCACCTCGAATATATGCTTGGTAAGATCATTCAATTATGGGGTTGCTTCTAGTACAACTCTGGGTACGCTCGAGGACGAGCGTTTGTTTAAGTTGGTATCAGAGCCAAGGTTTACTAGACCTCATGAGTCTTGAGCCGGTTAGTGGTGTCTCGCGGATCGGTACGGAGACGTCTGTATTTATCCTCGGGAGGCTGCAGACCTGTTAGGATACACTTCACATTCTTGAAATTCTTATCGTGCGTACTTGATTCAGATTGAGATGTAATTCTTGAAATTCCTTCCACACGTCTGTATGCGCACTCGACCGCTTAGTATTTTATTTGCCTTGATGGCTTGTGACTCCCTAATCGAGGGGCGAGATATAATCTCCGTGAGTTCATGTTGGGCCAGTCGGAAGGACTTGAGGCCGGATCTTTGTCTATGGCTAGAGCACCGAGGTGCTGATTTTTGCGAGCTGGTATGATAAAATTTACATGATCAGTATTGTCCTTAATTGTGGTAAAGACGGCTTGACAGTGGGTAAGCTTTTAGGTGTTCGACTCTTATTGTGATCCGTTGTGTAGTCCCTAGCAATGGGCGTTGTGAATATGTTCATGTCTGTTAGTGGAAAGGTAAAGTGCACTATGTGTGATAGTATGAGTTCAGACTCAAGAGGACCTAATGTGTTGTGCTATGTGTATTGCGGTGAAAGGTAGTTGATACATCTTATGATTCGAGCAGGTGCAGCGCATGCCTATGTATCGATTTTGAGGAGGAAACCAATTGGGGCTTCGAACAAAGAGGGATTTTGGGCGATTTTAAAGTGGGATTCGTGGAGTAACATCAGGTAAGAACTCTTGGACTCAATTTATGTCAATATACTGATAACCATGGATTTAATCTCCGAAAATGGAGGAATTAAGGTGTAAAAATTAGGGATTTTGCTCTGAGCTTGGGAAATAGAAAATTGACGATTTGAGTGGGCAAACGAAGTCCGATTTTGATAAACTTTATATATATGGACTCGGGGCGAGATAAAGGTTCTGAAAATGTGACTTTTGTAATTTTTTGAGAAGCAGGATCGGGGCTCGAGTTTTGCTAGTTTCGAGATTTTTCATGTATTTTGATTTTTTTGATTGGGTGTTATTCCATTAGCTTATTTTGATATATTTGTACTGAATTTGGATAGTTTTGACATTCGTGGATGCCGGTTCGAGGAGCTAAGATGTCGCGGGATTGAGTTTTCGCCGGATCGAGGTGGGTAATACTTGTAAATGATGTCCCGAGGGTTAGTAAACCCCGGGCTTGCACATCATAGTGTTGTATTGAGGTGACTTGCACGTCGGATAACGGGCGTGGGGTAGAGCACCATTGGGGATTGAGACTTGGTCCGTCCCGTTTAATAAAAGTTCTAACTAATTGCTTGAAATTGAATTGACACTTTAATAAAGATATTAATTATCAGGATTTGGACTAATTATCATGTTTTGGGCTTCGTGCCAATTATCTGAAACCTTCAGGGATTGGTATCACTGTCTTGGTAATACTGTGCATATTTTCACCTCAATCTAAGGTTTTAAAATGGTGTTTTGCTACTCAGCATTTTTATAAGATTTGAAAAACTTGAACAAGGTTTGATGACATTTTTAGCTGTGAGCTGATATGATACTGTTGCCCGAAGGGCTTTTTGATTATTCGTTGGACTGATTGGGGCCGAGGGCCATATGTGAGGGCATGACGATTCATGTAAGGAGGCTTTAAGGCCTCGAGTGATATGTGAGCATATGCATATACATGTATGGATCGGACTGCACGCTGCAGTAGCATGTTGCATGGATCGGACTGCACGCCGCAGTAGTATGTGGACCGGACTGCACGCCGCAATATTATTGCGCTTGGGCTGTAGTAGCCCCTCCGAAGTCTGTACACACCCCTAGTGAGCACGGGTGCCTTTGCATGGATCACACTGTACGCCACATCATCATACGCATTGCATTGCATACATACATTGGCTTAGTTGTACTACATGGCATGACATTTAGCACTCATACATTACTAGCATACATGTGTTATCTGCCTTATTGACCAGATACTTTGGTGGAAATTGATAAGGAGTGCTGAGCCCAAGGTGCTTATTTGAGTGCAGACTTGCACTGTCTGAGGTTGTACCAGGTATTGAGCTATCATAATTGAAGGAAAAGACGTTAAAAAGAGATTTCTAAATAATCTACTCACATATGCTGAAAAGGAATAAAATGAAAGTGTATTGTAGTTTAAAAGATGGTTCTGTATTATATAGCATGAGATTGTGCTTTGTGTGGTTTTCTTTTCCTTAGCATTATTTACTTTTATTACCAATGAGTTCGAAGTACTCACTCGACTCCTTGCACCATGTGTGCAGATTCAGGTACCTGGAGGCTTAGCTGAGCTTGGTGCTGGTCTAGACCTAGTTGGGATCGTCGAGGTAGCTACCTAGCGTCCGCAGGACCCGACATTTTTCCCCTTACTATTCTGTTATTGTTTATTCCGCATACTCTTAGACTTGTAGAGTTATTTACAGTATTGAATGATATTCTGATAGAGGCTCTTGGCTCGTGACCCTAGATCTTTGGGAAGTTACGTTGTTCTTAGAAGGTTTTGGGATATTATTATATCTATCACTCCAATTTGGCTTCTTTCTCAGATAATGACTTAAAATAAGAAATTTTGAGCTCTAAGCTTGGGACGAGAGTGTATTTGGTCGGGCTGGCCTAGTAATGTGCTGTGCGCCATCACGACCGGGTTTTGGGGCCGTGACAAAAAATTTGAAGAAGAAAAGAGAGTTTCAATTTTAATTTTCAAGGATATTCTCAAATTTATCTTTTGTTACTGATTTGGTAAAATTCCGACTGGGTTATCCTATTTACTGCTGCTGCATTATTACTACTTCTGTGTTAATCGATCCTATTCCTTTTCTTATTAATACCAGGTAAATAACTTATTGTGTTTAAGTTAAAAAATAAATACATATGAAGAATGAAATTAACTTTTTCCTTGGTTTCTTTTACTGATTGTGTTTAAGTTATTTTATGTATTACTATTCTGTAAATTGCTGTCACTTTGAATAATTAGGCTCTTGTTGTAATACTAAATAATAATCTACCTTAATATGGTTATTAGATATTATATGCGTAAATATGCTTATTCATGTCAAACCGTTTAATAATTAGAATAAGAGGAAAATAACATAAATTAGCCTTTAATTAATCGGATTAGTAAGATAGAGTTAGTTCATTAGTTATAAATATTTTTTTTATATTATCATTAATAGGTTAATTGTAAACATGTAACTAAGTTTAGTAAAATATGGATTTGAATTATTTTTCGTGAATTAGACATTAAGGCACTATTTAAGTTTAAACAAGACAAGATGACTTTTAAGTTTAATAAACTTTCGCATAAGTATAAATGATTAAGGTTATTTATAGTTTTTTTTAATAATTGTAAAGTAATTAATTCCAACAAGTTCAAGTCACATAATCATATAAGTTTAAACTAGTTATGGGATAATCAGTTTAATTCGTATATATCATTTGTTGATCCCGTATTTTATTTTTAATTTCAATTTTAGTAATATTTCTTTTTGTTAACATTTGTCTTAATCTAGCAATTAATACAGTACGTTTATTTTGCAAAAAAACATGCAATCAATTAGGATTTTCCTTTTTTTATATTTTAGAAACGAATTTAATAAAAAATGCAGTCAATTTATGATTATTTAAAAAAATATATATGAGTTTAGTTTCAAATGATTGTGAATAAATAGTTCTATTAATTATATATATATATATATATATATATCACGACCCTAGTTCACCAATCGTGAACCTGTCATGACGGCACCTAGCCTTCGCGACTAGGTAAGCCTAACTCAATGCAGAATATACAGCTCCTATGAACAATAGTTAAGATAACAACGGAACGACATAAAAGAAATGTAATAGGTGCCACTCGACACATACACTTTACCAATAGCAGAATATACAACCACCAAGACCCGGAAACTCATGGGCAATACTGACTAAGAGAGTACAACTGTGGCTCTATATGTAAAGAGTGTCTATACAACCGAAATAAAAGAATAACTGACATCACTAAGAAGAATAGAGGAAGACCCTCCGGATATGTGGACGCAGCAGATTCATACATCGAGTCTCCTGGAAATGCTCCTAAGTCACCGGTAGTGCGTCTTATTAGAAGGACCTGGATCTGCACAACAAAAGTGTGCAGAAGAGTAGCATGAGTACACCACGGCGGTACTCAGTAAGTGCCAAGCCTAACCTCGATAGAGTTGTGACGAGGAAGGTCAAGGCCCTACCGAGAATAATAAAAATAAAAATAATAACACCGAACAATACAAAATAGGAATAAGTTTGAAATAACAACAAATGAGATAAATACTACAAGCCATCTACAATTAAGCTAATAAAGAGAAATCAACACATCATGTACAAATCAGTAATCGAGGATCTCCGGGAATTGAACCCACAGTCCTTTTATACTTAGCAACTCAGGATCTCTGGGAATCGAACCCGCGGTCTATATATCAATATCATAGGATCTCCGGGAATTGAACCCGCAGTCCTTCATATCAGTATCACAGGATCTTAGAGAATTGAACCCGCAGTCCTTTATATCAGTATCACAGGATCTATGGGAATTGAACCCATAGTCCGTATATCAGAATCACAGGATCTCCGGGAATTTAACCCGCAATCCTTTACCTCAGTAGCACCGGATCTCCAGGAATTGAACCCGCAGTCCACAGAACACAAACACAATCAAAGAAGGGAAAAACACATAGAAATATGAAGTACACTGCTACAATTAACAACTAAATCTAGTCTCAACATGTTCCAGGGAGTTCTATTAAGACAAGTAGGCATTTAGACAGTTAATCCTATCTAATCATGCTTCCCTAGCTAACACAGGATAAATCTTGCAATTAATCCAATTAAATAACAGAGATAACTCTGATTGAGCAGTTTAAGCAAATTGGATTTTTCAACAATTTGTGCAAGTACACACCCGTCACCTCGCGTACAAGGCATTCAAATCAACACATATATATCCTAGGGGAGGATTTCCCCCACACAAGGTTAGACAAGTCACTTACATCAATCCCAGTACAAAACTACTAAGAAATGACTCCCTTGCCATGAGTATCCGACTCCAAGTGGCCCAAATCTATACAAACAAATTACATGGTGTAAATAACATCGCAAGTAACTAATTACACTGATAAAATTAAAACTACATCGCGAAAATGGGTAAAATGACCAAAATACCCCTCCGGTCGTCGGCTCGGAATTGAAATATTTTACGTTTTCAGAACCGTCGCACTCTCACGAGTCTAACCATATAAAAGTTATCAAAATCGGAGTTCATTTCTCATTGAAATCATCAATTTTCATTCTCTTAGGCTTAGGGCAAATTCCCCATTTTCTACACCTTAAAATCCTCCATTTTCAGAGGTTTAATCCGTGGTTTATCAATGTATTAACATAAATTTTGTCCATGAGTGTTTACCTGATGATTCCCCTTGATTTCCTCCTCAAAATCTCCAAAATTTCCTCCTAGTTCGAAGCCCCAAATATTTCTAATACTCTGAAATTTTCGAACTTACTGACATTAAACCCTCCAGGAGTTTCGCTTCTGAGACTCCTTTGACGCTTCAGCGGTTCCGCTTCTGCAGAAAGCTGGTCACTTCCGCGACCCTAGCAAAAAACTTGAATTCTGCTTCTGTGGACTCTAGGTTGCTTCTACGACATCACTTACGCGGACAACTGTCCGCTTCTGCGGAAGATTCCAAATGACCGAATCTCGCTTCTGGGGGAGCCTGTCCGCTTTTGCGGGCTCGCTTCAGCGAACTAAGGTCCACTTCTGCGGACTCAGCTGAGCCCCCATAATTCTCGCACTTGCGCATCCTTCGTCTCTTCTGCAGACTCGCTTCTGCGATCCATGTTCCATAGAAGCAAAAACAACAGAAGGCAAAAGATCAGACCTGTTGCAAACTTCAAATTTTCTTACGTTTGATCACCCGTTCTCATCCCGAGGCCCCCGGGACCTCAACCAAAAGCACCAACCTACTCCAAATCACGATACGAACGTGTTCCAAGCATAAAAACATATCATTAAACACAAAAATCATCAAAATATGGCGGATTCAAGCCTAAGTTTCAACCAAAACTTCCAAAAACTACATACTATCAAAACCCGACCAAACGATGTCCGAATGATCTGAAAATTTGCAGACAAATCCAAAGTCACCTAACGAAGCTACTGCAACTATTGGAATTCCATTTTGACTCCCGGATCAAAATATCACCTATAGACCGAATTTTAAAAATTCCAAACTTCGGCATTTCAAGCCTAAATGAGCTACGGACCTCCAAAATACATTCCGAACAAGTTCCCAACCCCGAAATCACCTAATGGAGCAAACAGAACCATCGGATTTCCGTTCCAAGGTCGTCTTAACACTGTTTCGAATATGGGCCATTTTTAACCTATAAAGCTCTCATTTAGGGACTAAGTGTCCCAAAACACTCCAAATTCTAGAACCGAACATCCCGGAAAACCACAATAGTAGAAATGAACTTAGGGGAAATAGTAAATTGGGGATCGGGGCGTAAATTTCAAAAAATGACCGATCGGGTCGTTTCATTTTCCCACACTTAAACATCTGTTCATCGTAGAACGAGCATAGAAAACATACCTGAAGTAGTGAAGAGATGAGGGTATTGGCTGCGCATATCCTGCTCAGTCTCCCAAGTTGACTCCTCGGTCGGCTGACCCTGCCACTGGACCTTCACCGAAGCGATGTTCTTTGACCTCAGCTTTCTGATTTTCCTGTCCAAAATGGCCACTGGCTCTTCAAATAAGACAAATACTTGTTCAGCTGAACAGAGCTGAAATCCAACACGTGCGACATGTCACCATGGTATCTCCGGAGCATAGAGACATGAAATACTGGATGGACTCCGGCTAGGCTGGGGGGTAAGGCCAGCTCATAAGCAACCTCCCCAACACGCCTCAAAATCTCGAAAGGGCCAATGAATCTCAGACTCAGCTTCCCTTTCTTCCCAAACCTCATGACGCCCTTCATGGGCACGAACCGAAGCAGAACCCGCTCGCCAACCATAAATGCCACATCGCGAACCTTCTTGTCCACATAACTCTTCTGTCTGGACTGGGCCGCACAGAGTCTATCCTGAATCACCTTGACCTTGTCCATTGCATCCTGGACTATCTCAGTACCTAGCAACCTGGCCTCGCCCGGCTCAAACCAACCCACTGGGGACCTGCACCTCCTACCATATATGGCCTTATATGGCGCCATCTGAATGTTGGACTGATAGCTGTTGTTATAAGCTAACTCTGCCAGTGGAAAGAAGTGATCCCATGAACTTCCAAACTCAATCACGCACACACGGAGCATATCCTCCAAAATCTAAATAGTACGCTTAGACCGTCCATCCGTCTAGGGGAGAAATGTTGTGCTCAGCTCCACCCAAGTACCTAACTCCTGCTGCATGGCTCTCCAGAACCGTGAAGTAAATTGAGTGCCTCTGTCTGAAATGATGGAAACTGGAATACCATGCAACCAGACTATCTTCCTGATATAGATCTCCACTAACTGCTCGGATGAGTAAGTAGTGCACACAGGTATGAAATGGGCGGACTTGGTCAATCGATCCACAATGACCCAAATAGAATCAAACTTCCTCACAGTCCATGGAAGTCCATATACAATGTCCATGGTGATGCGCTCCAACTTCCATTCTGGGATCTCTATCTGCTGCAATAACCCACCCGGACGCCTGATGCTCGTACTTTACCTGCTAGCAGTTGAGGCACCTAGAAACATAATCCACTATATCCTTCTTCATCCGCCTCCACCAATAGTGCTGCCTCAAGTCCTGATACATTTTCGCGGCACCCGGATGGATGGAATACCGCGAGCTATGGACCTCAACTAAAATCAACTCTCGAAGATCATCTACATTGGGCACACAAATATGCCCCTGCATCCTCATCACTCTATCATCCTCGATGGTAACATCTCGAGCATCACCATACCGAACCTTGTCCTGAAGATCCAGCAAATAAGGGTCATCAAACTGTCGCTCCCTGATGCGATCAAATAGAGAAGACCGTGAAACCATATAGGCCAGAACCCGGCTGGGCTTCGAAAGATCCAATCTAACAAACTGCCTGGCCAAAGCCCAGACATCCATCACCATAGGCCTCTCCGAAGCTGGTAGATATGCCAAACTCCCCAAACTCTCTGCCCGGTGACTCAAGGCATCGTCAACCACATTGGCCTTGCCTGGGTGATAAAGAATAGTAATATCATATTCCTTCAATATCTCCAACCATCTCCTCTGATGCATGTTCAGGTCCTTCTGCTTAAGCAAGTGCTGCAAACTCCGATGATCAGTGTAAATCTCACAAGGAACCCCATACAAATAATGCTGCCAAATATTTAAGGCGTGGACAATGGCAGCTAGCTCAAGATCATGAATAGGGTAGTTCTTTTCATGCACCTTCAGCTGTCGAGACACGTAGGAAATCACCCTACCGTCTTGCATCAATACTGCTCTGAGTCCAACCCGTGAGGCATCACAATTTACAGTATAGGACCCCGAATCGGTAGGTAACATCATGATTAGGGATGAAGCCAAAGTTGTCTTGAGCTTGTGGAAGCTTGCCTCACACTCCTCTGTCCACTGAAAAGGGGCACCCTTTTGGGTTAATCTAGTCATAAGAGCCGCGATCAAAGAGAACCCTCCACAAAGCAATGGTAATAACCCGCCAAACCAAGGAAACTACGGATCTCAATAGCAGAGGAGGGCCTGGGCCAACACTGCATAGCCTCCACCTTCTTCGGATCCACTCGATTACCCTCGCTCAACACCACGTGGCCTAGAAATGCCACCGAACTCAGCCAAAACTCACATTTAGAGAACTTTACATATAATTGCTTCTCCCTCAGAGTCTGAAGCTTTATCCTCAGGTGCTTCTCATGCTCTTCCCGACTCTAGGAATATACCAAAATATCATGAATGAAAACAATCACAAACGAGCCAATATATGGCCTGAATACACTGTAGATCAAATGCATGAACGCTGCCGGGGCATTAGTCAGCCCGAAAGACATAATGAGGAACTCGTAGTGACCATACCGAGTCCTGAAAGCAGTCTTCAGGATATCAGGCTCCCGAATCTTTAGCTGATGATAACCAGAGCGCAAATCAATCTTGGAGAACACCTGTGCGCCCTGTAGCTGGTCAAATAAGTCATCAATACGTGGCAAAGCATACCGATTCTTCACTGTAACTTTGTTCAACTAGTGATAGTCAATGCACATATGGATATAACCGTCCTTCTTCACAAATAACACAAGAGCACCCCAAGGCGAAACACTGGGTCGAATGAAACCCTTACCCAACAACTCTTGTAACTGATCCTTCAAGTCCTTCAACTCAGGAGGAGTCATGCAGTATGGTGGAATAGAAATGGGCTGAGTGCTCGGCAATATGTCAATACCAAAATCGATGTCTCTGTCGGGCGGCATGCCCGGGAGATCAGCTGGAAATACATTAGAGAAATCACGTACCACTGGGACGAAATCAATAGAAGGAGGGTAAGCACTGACATCCCTCACATAAGCTAGATAAGTAGCACACCCCTTCTAAACCATACACTGAGCTTTGAGAAAGGAAATAACACGGCTGGGGGTGTGATCTAGAGTACCACTCCACTCAATACGTGGAACGCCTGGCATAACCAGCATCAAAGTCTTGGCGTGACAATCAAGAATAGCACAGTGGGCGACAACCAGTCCATGCCCAGAATAATATCGAAATCAACCATACCGAGCAATAAAAGATCAGCTCTGGTCTCAAAACTACAAATAGTGACCAAACATGACCGATACACACGGTCCACAACCAAAGAATCTCCCACCGGAGTGGAAACATAAACAGGGGTACTCAAAGAATCCCGAGGCACACCCAAATGTGAAGCAAAATAAGAGGACACATATGAAAAAGTAGAACCAGGATCGAATAGAACCGATGCCTCTCTATGACTAACCAAGATAATACCCGTGATAACAGAATCATAGGCGACAGCTGTGGCGTGATCAGGAATAGCATAAAACCTGGCCTGACCACTCCCTCGGGGGCAGCCTCTATCACCCTGATCCCCGCCCCTGTCTGGTTGGGCAGATGGGGTGGCAGCTGGGGCTGGAACGATGGTTTGCTGCCCCTGAGAAGCACGCTGAGGCCGCGATGTCTGTGGAAGCGCTCCCCTCCTATGCCTAAGGCACTCCCTAACAAGTTGGTGAGTATTCCCGCACTCAAAATAAGCCCTGGGAGGATGCGGTGGCTGTGACGGACCGCCCCGCTCCCACTAGACTGACCCCTGGAGGTACCCCGTGTAGGAGGCGCACTGGAAACTAGGTTAGCATAGTAAATCTCCTGAGGTGCTGGAGGAGCTGGAGTACTACCAGCTGCTGGCACTGCTGAATGAACTGGACGATCGGAATAACCCCTACCAAATCGACCGGCTGCTGGAGTACGGGCACCAAAGAAATGGCCCGACTCACAAGACCTCTTGGCCTCCCTCTGTCCTCGCTCTCTAGTGAGCATACCCTCGATCCGTTTGGCAATTCTCACCGCATGATGATACGGTACATCCGTCTCCAGCTCTCTAGCCATGCTCTGGATCGGCTGGATAAGACCCTCAATGAACCTCCACACTCTCTCCCAAACTGTGGCGACCAAGGCCGGTGCATGTCTTGCTAACCGGGTGAAACTGATGGCATACTCAGATACTGTCATAGAGCCCTGGCGCAACCGCTCAAACTTTTCTCGCCAAGCATCTTTAAGGCTTTAGGGAACAAACTCCCTAAAAAACATATCAGAAAACTGTGTCCAAGTCAACGAGGCAGACTCATCTGGACTATCTAACTCATATGTGCACCACCAATCATAAGCATCCCCTCGAAGCTGGAAAGCAGTAAAGGAAACCCCACTGGTATCCACTATACCCATAGTACGAAGGATGCGATGACACTCCTCCAAAAATCCCAAGGCATCATCTGAAGCTAAACCACTGATCACTGGGGGATCATACTTCTTGAACTTCTCCAACCTGGACTGCTCGTCCTCGTAGGCAGCTGTCCCACTTCCGGGCTGTACTGGTGCGACAGGCGGCATAGTAATAACCTCTGGAACCTACTCAACGGGCACTCACTGCTTAGGTGTGCAGGAGTCTGGGCCCCTCCACCGGCCTGAGATGTAGCTGCTGCGAGAGGAAGCAACCCCACCTGAGCTAGAGTAGTGTACATGCTCATAAACTAGGCTAAAGTCTCCTCGAGTGCTGGAGTCGTAGTAGCTGTAGTAGGTGTACCAGGTGCCTGTGCCCCAACCTGATCAACCGGTGGTGCCTCAGCGGCAGCACACATGGGTGTTGTGGCTACACCTCGGGTGCATCCTCGACCTCTACCTTTGCCCCGGCCTCTAGCGGCGACAGCAGGGGGCGTGGGTGCCTGATCCACACGAGTAGCACGTGTCCTCACCATTTGTGAGAAAATAAAAGACAAAAGTTTTGATTTGGTGTCAAAATATCGCACGACAAAGAATTCAAAAGAAATGAAGAGTGTCCTAAACAGTTACATAGCCCATCGTAGAAAAATACGGACATCTCCGTATCGATAAGCGAGACTCTAAATAACCGGTCTGTGTCCTGTGACTCCTATGAACCTAGAGCTTTGATACCAACTTGAAACGACCCTAGTTCACCAATCATGAACATGTCATGATGGCACCCAGCTTTCGCGACTAGGTAAGCCTAACTCAATGCGGAATATACAGCTCTTGTGAACAATAGTTAAGATAACAGCGAAACGACATAAAAGAAATGTAATAGGTTCTTCTCATCACATACACTTTACCAATACCAGAATATACAACCACCAAGACTCGAAAACTCACGGGCAACACAGGCTAAGAGAGTATAACTGTGTCTCTATACTTCAAGAGTGTCTATACAACCGAAATAAAGGAATAACTGACATCACTAAGAAGAATAGAAGAAGACCCTCCAAATCCGCGGACGTAGCAGATTCATACCTCGAGTCTCCTGAAAATGCTCCTAAGTCACCGGTAGTGCGTCTGATCAGAAGGACCTGGATCTGCACAACAAAAGTGTGCAGAAGAGTAGCATGAGTACACCACGGCGGTACTCAGTAAGTCCCAAGCCTAACCTCGATAGAGTAGTGACGAGGAAGGTCAGGGCCCTACCGAGAATAATAAAAATAAAAATAATAACACCAAACGGAACAAAATAGGAATAAGTCTGAAATAACAACAAATGAGATAAATACTACAAGCCGTCTACAGTTAAGCTAACAAAGAGAAATCAACAGAACAAGTACAAATAAATAATCCAGAATCTCCAGAAATTGAACCCACAGTCCTTTTATACTCAGCAACTCAGGATCTTCGAGAATCAAACCCACAGTCTTTATATCAATAGCCAGGATCTCCAGGAATTGAACCTGTAGTCCATTCATATTAGTAGCCAGGATCTCCGGAAATTGAACTCGCAGTCCACTTATATCAGTAGCCAGGATCTCCGGAATTGAACATGCGGTCAATTTATATCAGTAACTCAGGATCTACAGGAATTAAACCTGCAGTCCACAGAACCACCGGATCTCCAGGAATTGAACCCGCAGTCCATATAACACAAACACAATCAAAAAAGGAAAAAACACAGAGAAATATGAGGTACACTGCTACAATTAACAACTAAATCGAGTCTCAACATGTTCCAGGGAGTTCAATTAGGACAAGTAGGCATTTAGACAGTTAATCCTATCTAATCATGCTTCCCTAGCTAACACAGGATAATTCTTGCAATTAATCCAATTAAATAACATAGATAACACTGATTGAGCAGTTTAAGCAAATTGTTTTTTTTCAAAATTTTGCGGAAGTACACACTCGTTACCTCACGTACAAGGCATTCAAATCAACACATATATATCCTAGGGGAGAATTTCCCCGACGCAAGGTTAGACAAGTCACTTATCTCAATCCCGGTACAAAACTGCTAAGAAATAACTCCCTTCCCACGAGCATCCGACTTCGATTATCCCAAATCTATTCAAACCAATTACATGGTATAAATAACATCGCAAGTAACTAATTACACTGATAAAATTAAAGCTACAACGCAAAAATAAGAGAAATGACCAAAATACCCCTCCAGCCATCGGCTCGGAATCGAAATAGTTTTACATTTTCAGAATCCTCGCACTCTCACGTGTCTATCCATATAAAATTTATCAAAATCGGAGTTCATTTGCTCATTCAAATCATCAATTTTCATTCTCTTCGGCTTAGAGCAAAATCCCCCATTTTCTACACCTTAAAATCCTCCATTTTCAGAGGTTTAGTCCGTGGTTTATCAATGTATTAACATAAATTGAGTCCATGAGTGTTTACCTGATGATTCCCCTTGATTTCCTCCTCAAATTGCCAAAATCGCCTCCTAGTTCGAAGTCCCAAATATTTCTAATACTCTAAAATTTTCGAACTATACTGACATCAAACCTTCCAGGAGTTTCGCTTCTGCGACTCCTTTATTGCTTCAGTGGAAAGCTGGTCGCTTCCGCGACCCTGGCCGAAAAATCGAATTCCACTTCTGCGGACTCTAGGTCACTTCTGCGACATCGCTTACGTGGACAACTGTCCGCTTCTGCGGAAGATTCCAAACGACCAAATCTCGCTTCTGCAGGAGCCTGTCCGCTTCTGCGGGCTCGCTTTGGCGAACTAAGGTCCGCTTCTGTGGACTCAGCTAAACCCCCACAATTCTCGCACCTGCGCATCCTTCGTCGCTTCTGCGGACTCGCTTCTGCGATCCAAGTTCCGCATAAGAGAAAACAACAGAAGGCAGAAGATCACACATGCTGCAAACTTCAATTTTTCTTCCGTTTAATCACGCGAACTAATCCCAAGGCCCCCAGGACCTCAACCAAAAGCACCAACCTACTCCAAATCACGAAACGAACTTGTTCCAATCATAAAAACATATCATTAAACACAAAAATCATCAAAATATGGCGGATTCAAGCCTAAGTTTAAACCAAAACTTTTGAAACCTACATACTATCAAAAACCCGACCAAACGATGTCCGAATGACATGAAAATTTGCAAACATATCCAAAATAACTTAAAAAAGTTGCTGCAACTATTGGAATTCCATTTCGACTCCTGGATCAAAATCTCACCTATCGAATGGATTTCCAAAAATTCCAAACTTCGGCATTTCAAGCATAAATAAGATACACACTGTGACGACCCAAAGGGTCATCAACTGTTTTCATCCTTTGCCCTGTGCTCTCGAGGCCTTGAAAACCTCATTTTATGTTGCCTCGATTTACGTGCATAGTCCGAGCATGTAGCCAGAAAGGTTTTGAGCTAGAATATGTGAATTCTATGAAACATTTGAAGAAAATTGATATTAATATTGATATAGTTGACTTTGGTCAACATTTTTGGTAAACTAACCCAGACCCGAGATCGGACGGTCCCGGAAGGTCCGTAGGAAAATATGGGACTTGGGCATGCGTCTGGAGTCGAATTTTGAGGCCTAGAGCCGAAGTTATGAATTTTTCTGTTAAATTATTTTTGCTGAAATTATTAAATGAAAATGGATTAAACGACCATGGTATCGGGCTCGTATTTTGGTTCTGACGCTCGGTACAAGTCTTAAATATTATATAAGTGCTTCCTGCAAAGTTTGACGACAATTGGATGTCGTTTGATGTGTTTTGAATCTTGTGTTCCAAATTTGAAAGTTTATGAAGTTAAAGGAAGATAATCATGAACTTGAGGCTTGATTTGATAAAAATGATGTTATATTGGCGATTTGATTGCACGAGCAAGTTTGTAATATGTTTTTGAAGTTGTGTGCATGTTTGGTTTGGAGCTCGAGGGCTCGACTGAAGATTTGATAGGCCGTTGGAGCAGATTTTGAAAAATAACACAACTGGTATTTTCCCCCAGCTGGTATCTTCGCAATTGCGAAGAAATACTCGCTATTGCGAGAAGACTCAGATTAGCCTTGGTTCGCAAATGCGAATCAATCTTCGCAAATGCAAAGAAGGCAGGGGAATGCATGGGTTCGCAAATGTGGATAATATCTCGCAAATGCGAGGCCTTCAGTGAACCACCCATGTTCGCAAATGCGACTAAAATGTCGCGAATGCGCGAATGCGTAGGTCCTAGATTTGAGCCAAGTTTGAAAATGCGAACAAAGTCTCGCAAATGCGAGGATGGCAGGCTTGGGAAGGAGTTCACAAATGCGAACGTTTACTCGCAAATGCGAGAGCAACAATCAAGAACCTGCTATGTTCGCAATTGTGAACAAACGTTCACAATTCCCATAACCGCAGCTGTGCAATCTGATACTTAAACGAATTTTACACCTCTTTTCTTCATTCTTTCAAAACCCAACACATCACACACAATTCTCCAAGAGCAAAATCACTCCAAAATACTTGTAAGTCACTTTTTACGTAATTCTTTCAATTCCTAACATCATTAAACATGTTTTTCAAGAGAAATCAAAGGTTTTCATGGTGAAAATTCTTGTTTATGGGTAGAACCTAGGTTTTTCATGAATTGGGGAATTGGACCTCGATTTGAGGTCCAATTTCGAAACAAATCATATAATTGAACTCGTGAGGGAATGGGTGACCGGATTTTGGTCCAAACCCCGAGTTCCGACCACGTGGGACCAGAGGCGTTTTGGGAAATTTTGGGTTAAACTTTGAGAAAACCATTTTTAAGCATCCAAACCAATTTGTATAGTATTTATTAAAGTAATTGAACCAATTGTGATTAGATTCGAGCAAGTTGAAGGTTGAAATTCGAGGTAAAGCTATAATTAAAGGATAATTGGACTTCAAGGCTTAGAGGTAAGTGTTTGATCTATCCTAGCTTGAGAGAATAGGATTAATATGCTAATTGCTATGTGATCGAGTGCGGTGTATGGGCTGTGGTGACGAGCATCCATACACTGGCGTCTAGCATGACCGTGAGTCGTTTGTTAACATATATTATGGGATGTTTTTAAGATATAATCTTGAACCCTTGTCGGGTTGTGAAGTTGATCATTGTTTTCCCTTGCCGGGACTTTATTGTGAAGTTAATTATTATTTCCCTTGCCGGGACTTTACTATGATGATTATTGTACCCCTTGCCGGGATGGTTCATGTTAATTGTTTTCATTCTTTTGCCCTTAACTGTGACTGTTATTTGGGTGAGGAAGAGTGATAATGCACGAAGGGTGATGCCGTGCCTTGTTTACTGATTATGCATGAAGGGTAATGCCCTGCCTTGTTTTATTGATAATGCACGAAGGATCATGCCGTGCCTTATTTTATTGATTATGCACGAAGGGTAATGCTGTGCCTTATTATTGATTATGCACGAAGGATCATGTTGTGCCTTCTTGTAAGGCCCCGTAAAATTTTTTGTGCATAAAACCTAGTAGCTGTGGTAGTCATGGTCCGAATAATGTGTTACAAATTTTTGTGCAAGCTCGCCGCGGTTCGAACCCTTGGTAGTGATTTAAGTTTCAAAAATGTAGAGAATTAATTTTTCCGAAAAGTGTCAAATATGCGGTCAAGAATGCGACCGCAAACCTGTTATGCGGACCGCATTCTTGCCGCAAAACGTTCCAGAAAGTCTCCCAAAAATCGTGTTGAAAATGCGGTCGATATGCGATCGCATAGTGAATCTGCGGTGCACTTTGCGATCGCAGATCAAGAATGCGGACCGCATATCGGTCGCATTCTGTAACAGAACTCGAGTCATTTTGAGGCCATTCTGCTGCGGTCACTATGCGGACCGCATGTTGATTCTGCGGTCGCAAAGTGCACCGCAGATTCGCCCCGGCCCAGATTTTTGTGACATTTTGACCCGACCTCTTCTTTAATATAACACCTTTCTTCTTCATTTTATCATATCATCTTACCAAAATTAGAGAGAGAAGAGAGGGTTTTTAGAGAGAGAAATCTTTCATCTTCAAAGATTGCTCCAATTATCTTAATTCCAAGGGATCCTAGGGCAAGGATTCAACTTCCCCAATCTTTTCAAGGTAAAAACCCTAACTATTTTCTTTGATTTTCAGTTTTAAATTGGGTAAAGAGAGGTTTGCATATAATAGCTTTTGAAAATAGAATTTTTACACTCATGCATGATTATTGAACTTGATTTCTAGTAAAAAGAAGTGAGTAGAAGTAAGTGTCTTCAAGAACAAGGTTGGCAAGAGTAGGATATCTTGGGTAAGCATAAAGTAGGAAGAAAAATCATCACCGGGTATGTATGGCTAATTTTGATTCTTGTGAAATCGCCTATATGTGTGAAAATTGCTTGGTTAATGTTAATTTGACAAATTGTGTGAAATTCTCAAAGTTGTTGTTGAAATATGAGTGATGTGGTATAGAATATGAACCGAAAGTTAAATGAGAGTTGAATTGGGTAAAGAATTGTGAATAATACTTATGATGGCCTATATGGCACTTTGTGGAAAGGAAACGAAACACTCGAGAATTGGTTTGTTGTGGAAAGAGATGAAACACTTGAATTGTGGAAAATTGTTGAACATACTTGTGTGAATATTCTTGATTATGGAAACATTGTAACTTGGTTGTGATATTGGCTTGATAAGTAATTGAGAACATGAAACAATGTGCAAGTTTGCTTATTTGAACTTGTTGAAATTGTGTGTAGTACCTTATCTGCTGTTTGAAATTGTTGTGTTTTAAACTGTAAGGCGGGGTCGTGTTGCGCGCCGCAACGTGAGGAAATAAGGTGTGGGTTAGGGTGATAAGGGTGGCCGAGGTAATAAGGGTGGTCAGGGCCAATAAGGATGGAAAGCGATCGAAATCGCTATTGAAAATTGATACAAAAATCAATGATGTGAAATTGTGAAAGGAGACAGCGGGAGAGTTTGCAACCTGGGGGGGCACTGATTGCCCCTATGTTTGACTACTTGCAATTTATGTGGTTGATTGGTTGTTATTCTATTTGTTGACCTTGAATGTGCTTGTGTTGAGGCTTATCTGAAATGAGTAAAAGGTGGAAAACATGGTTGGTTGGCTTGATTAGTTTTAATGTAATTTAATGGCTTGAGTTTACTTGGGACAAAGTTTGTCCATACATACTAGTACAATTCAAGTGTACTGACGTCCCTTTTGCCGGGGACGCTACATTCGTGTTATGATTGTAGGTGGATCTGAGTAGCAGGCACTTCAGCTCATCGGCAGTAGTATCCTTCTCTTTCCACTGCCCGTTTTGGTGAGCCCCTTTTTTCGTTGGGGCACTGTGTGGTTCATCCCACTTTTGTTTAGATTTCATTTTGGTTTTTTGTAAGGTATAGCCGGAGCCTTGTTACCGGCAAGTATTGTATTCCTTTTTTTTTGTATCCTAGAGGCTCTGTAGACATGTAAACTGTGGGACTCCAGTCTTATGTGTACATTATGTTATGTCGGGCGTTGTAAAAACTGCAAACTTGTTAATGAATCACTCGTATGGTTTTATTTGTTTAATGTGAAATCATTCATGGTTAGTAAGATATTTGATTAATGAGAGACAATCAACACAGGGGTAACGCGTGGGAATGAAAGGCATCCAGGTCCGCTTGACTGGGGCAACCCGGTCAGGCGCCGGTCATGTTCCCCGATTTGGGGCGTGACAAACTTGGTATCAGAGCCTATGGTTTTTAAAGTGTCCTAGGATGTCTCGGAGTCGTGTCTAGTAGTGCCCTTCTTATAGGTGTGTTGTCGACCACATCATATAAGTAGGGGGCTACACGGGCATTTAGGAATTTACCTACTTCTTTATTAATCTATATCGTGCGTTAAAGTGCAATGTGGAAATATCTGTGTCTAATTCGCGCCTTGTTCCCAAATTTTTAGAATATGGCACCTAAGAAGAAGGCTAGACTCGGCCTTAGGGCCAATGTCGGCCCAAGTGTAACTGTTAATCATGTACCCGATGCCGTGGGAGAGAATGACCCACCAGTCCCGAATTTGCCTGGCCCATCTGTTCAAAACCCAAGTGTCCCTATTCCAGCTGCGGCGGAGGATGCCACCATTCCTCCTGCCAGTGTTCCTCACTCAGATACAGTTCCCGCTTCGGGCTCTGGTATCTCTAATGAAGATCTTAGGGGAGCCATTCATATGTTAACACGGTTAGTGGCCGCCCAGGCCCAGAGATCCCATGATGCCCCTGCATCCTCCAGCGGACAGGGAGATTCCTTTGGCTCCAGAGTCCACCTGTTCTTGCGGTTGGCCCCTCCAGAATTCTCAGGCACCGATCCAGAGGCTGACCCACAGGATTTCCTTGATGAGATATACAAGACCCTCGGAGTGATGAAGGCTACAGATATAGAGGGGGTAGAGTTGGCCTCTTACAGGCTGAAGGGAGCGACACGTTCATGGTTCGAGATGTGGGAGGATTCCCGTGAGGAAGGGAGCCCTCCGGCCAGATGGGATGAGTTCGTAGATGCATTTATGGACCACTTCTTACCTGCTGAGGCAATGGCAGCCCGTGCCACCGAGTTCGAGGTTCTCAAACAGGGCAGTATGAGTGTTTGGGAGTATCACATGGAGTTCGTAAGGTTGTCCAAGTACGCTCCTCATTTAGTGTCGAAGCCCTTTGGTAGTGAATGAGGCCGCCACAGCAGCTTTGCACTCAGATATGAACTATGGGAGGATCATGGGGTTTGCTCAGGCCACAGAGGCCAGGAAATTGAAGATTCGTGCAGAAAGAGAAAGTAGCAGCAGGGCCCGGTCAATGGGTCATTCAGGGAGATCACTTCCAGGGAAAGGGTCATCGGGGCCATCCCAGTCATATGCTCAGTCCTCCGCGAGTGCACCGCCATCCGTGCACGGTCATCAGCAGGGCAGTTACTCGAGACCTGGTTCAGACAGCAGGAGGTCTCGTCAGTCTGGTCATCCTGGGGTGAGATCCCAGCAGCAGGGGAGACCTACATGCCCCAAGTGTGGGAGATTTCATACAGAGACTTGCTACCTTGACCTTCCAGTGTGCTTCGGGTGCGGGGTGAGAGGCCACATTCAGCGGGACTACCATGCACCCTGTCAGGGTATAGGTAGGGGATCTGCTCAGTCATCCGGTTCTTCAGCTGCTACATCATCAGCGCGTACTCCAGCATCAGCAGGGCGTGGTGCAGCTAGGGGTGGAGCTCGGGGTAGGGGTGGACCTAGCCGATTCTATGCATTGAGTGGCCGCCAAAATACCGAGGCTTCTCCAGATGTTGTTACAGGTATCCTGTCTGTTCAGACTATTGATTGCTATGCCCTTATTGATCCAGGGTCCTCCTTGTCTTATGTTACTCCATTCATTGCTTCAAGTTTTTGGATAGTACCCGAACAGCTTCATGAGCCGTTCTCTGTGTCGACTCCAATCGGTGATTCTATTACAACCTCACGAGTCTATAGGAATTGTGTTGTTACGGTGGGTGGTCGTGATACCACAAGCCGATCTTATTGAGCTTGGGATGGTAGATTTTGATGTAATTATGGGGATGGATTGGCTCTATTCGTGCTTTGCCAAACTTGATTGTCGAACGAGAGTTATGAGGCTCGAGTTCCCTAACGAGCCAGTTGTTGAATGGAGAGGAAATGGTGTAGTGCCAAGGGGTAGGTTTATTTCTACCTTAAGGCTTCGAAGATGATTAAGAAGGGGTGTATCTATCATTTGGTTCGGGTAACGGACACCACCTCAGATGTGCCTACCCTCGAGTCCGTGCCAATTGTGAATGAATTTCCTGAAGTGTTTCCAGATGAGCTTCCGGGCATTCCGCCGGATAGGGAGATTGACTTTGGGATCGATGTATTGCCGGATACTCAGCCAATATCCATTCCACCATACAGAATGGCGCCAGCAGAGTTAAGGGAGTTAAAGGAGCAGCTGAGGGATTTATTAGAGAAAGGGTTCATACGACCGAGTGTGTCGCCGTGGGGTGCTCCGGTTCTTTTTGTCAGAAAGAAGGATAGGTCACTTCGAATGTGTATTGATTATCGGCAGCTCAAAAAAGTCACCATCAAGAATAAATATCCTTTGCCTTGAGTGGATGATCTATTTGACCAATTGCAGGGAGCGAAGTTCTTCTCAAAGATTGATTTACGGTCCGGGTACCACCAGTTGAAGATCAGGGAGCAGGATATTCCTAAGACCGCTTTCAGAACTCGTTATGGTCACTTTGAGTTTTTGGTCATGTCTTTTGGGCTAACCAATGCCCCAGCAGTTTTCATGGACCTTATGAATCGGGTTTTCAAGCCATTCCTAGATTCCTTTGTAATTGTATTCATTGACGACATCCTCATCTACTCTCGGAGCGGGGAAGATCATGCCATTCACCTCAGAGCAGCATTGCAGACCCTTCTTCAGCATCAATTGTATGCCAAGTTCTCAAAATGTGAGTTTTGGTTGGAGTGCGTAGCTTTTCTAGGGCATGTTATTTCCAGTGAGGGAATTCAGGTGGATCCTCAGAAGATTGCGGCAGTGAAAGATTGGCCTAGACCCACGACCCCAACAGAGATTCGTAGCTTCTTGGGTTTGGCAGGGTACTATCGGAGGTTTGTAGAGGGGTTCTCAAACCTCACTTCCCCATTGACAAAACTAACGCAGAAGGCAGTTAAGTTCCAGTGGTCCGAAGTATGTGAGAAACGTTTCCAGGAATTGAAGTCAAGATTGACCACGGCACCCGTATTGGACTTGCCAGAAGGCACAGAGGGATTTGTGGTTTATTGTGATGCCTCCAGGGTTGGTTTGGGATGTGTATTGATGCAGCACGGAAAGGTTATAGCTTACGCTTCCGGGCAACTCAAGAATCACGAGAAGAATTATCCGACGCATGATTTGGAGCTTGCAGCTATTGTGTTTGCTTTGAAAATATGGCGGCACTATCTTTATGGAGTTCATGTAGATGTGTTTTCAGACCACAAGAGCCTCCAGTATTTGTTCAAGCAGAAGGAGCTAAATCTGAGACAGCGGCGGTGGTTAGAATTGCTCAAGGACTATGATATGAACATATTGTACCATCCAAGAAAGGCAAATGTGGTAGCCGACGCTCTTAGTCGAAAATCCATGGGTAGTTTGGCTCATTTGGGTGTGGATCAGAGACACCTGGCTCGAGAGGTTTACCAATTAGCCAGTTTGGGGTTTCGTATCTCGGCGTCAGACGAGGGGGATATCTTGGTGCATAATGGAGCAGAATCATCATTGGTCGCGGAAATCAAGGAAAAACAGTTCATGGATCCAGCATTGGTTCGGGTAAAGGAAGCGGTCATGAATAACAAGACCTCAGCATTTGTACTCAGCAGCGAAGATGGTGTATTGAGGTGTCAAGATAGGCTATGTGTTCCGGATGTGGACGAGCTTCGGGAAAGGGTAATGGCAGAGGCTCATATTTCCAGGTATTCGGTACACCCAGGTTCCATGAAAATGTATCATGACCTTAAGGAGATTTATTGGTGGAACGGTATGAAAAGGGATGTAGAAAGCTTTGTCGCTAAATGTCCGAACTGTCAACAAGTGAAGGCCGAGCATCAACGGCCCGGTGGATTAACTCAGCTTATAGAAATACCAAGGTGGAAATGGGAGATGATCAATATGGATTTCGTGGTAGGGTTACCTCGCACTCAGCGTAAGTTCGATTCAATATGGGTGATAGTAGATCGACTCACCAAATCAGCTCACTTCCTGCCTGTCAAGTCCACTGATACTGCGGAGCAATATGCAAGATTGTACATCAAGGAGATAGTAAGGCTTCATGGCACTCCACTTTCTATCATCTCAGATCGCGGGGCTCAGTTCACAGCTAACTTTTGGAAGAAGTTTCAGCAAGGTTTGGGAACTCAGGTGAATCTCAGCACAACTTTCCATCCACAGACCGACGGTCAGGCCGAGCGGACCATTCAAACGCTTGAAGATATGTTACGGGCTTGTGTCTTAGATTTTAAAGGTAATTGGGATGAACACTTGCCACTGATAGAATTTGCTTACAATAACAGCTATCATGCTAGCATTCAGATGGCCCCGTTTGAGGCATTGTACGGGAGGAGATGTAGGTCGCCAATCGGGTGGTTTGAGGTAGGTGAAGCGGAATTGCTAGGGCCAGATATGGTGTACGAAGCTATGGAAAAGGTCAAGGTTATTCAGGGAGAGAATGAAAACAGCACAGAGTCGTCAAAAATCCTATGCAGACGTTCGCCGAAGGGATTTGGAGTTTCAAGTCGATGATTGGGTGTTCTTAAATAAGGGTATCTCCTATGAAGGGAGTCATGCGATTTGGAAAGAAAGGGAAATTGAGTCCTAGGTATGTTGGGCCATATCGGATCGTTCAAGGATTGGTCAAGTTGCTTATAGGCTAGAGTTGCCTTCTGAGATGTCATCAGTGCACCCGGTATTCCATGTGTCCATGTTGAAGAAAGTGATTGGAGATCCATCCACCATCATGCCAGTCGAAGATATAGAGGTTAATGAAGATTTGTCATATGAAGAAGTTCCAGTTGCCATTCTTGATAGGCAAGTCCGTAAGTTGAGAAATAAGGAAGTTGCCTCTGTTAAAGTATTGTGGCGAAATCAACAAGTTGAGGAGGCCACATGGGAAGCAGAAAAAAAGATGAAAGAAAAGTACCCCCATTTGTTTGATCAAGCCTAGAAGAAATTAGGTGACCTTTCTACTCCTAGTAACTGCCATCTTGTCTAAGTTGTTTCCCTCTTCGTATTAGTAAAGTCCCCTTCATTTTGTAATGAGTTAAATGTGTTGTTGCCTTGGGTCACTTGAACCTTTCTTGATAAATGGAATCCTTATAAATATTCGCGTGTTAAATAAACAACTAATAGTAAGTGTAGATTGGTAATGGTTTGTTAAGTTTACATGATGTGTTAAAATGGCTAAATAAGGTAAGAATTCATTGAAGTGACTAGTTTATGTGCAATTGTAACAATGTGATAGAATATGTGCACTCGTTGAGGTAAGAAAGTGTATACCAGTTGTGAAAAGTGTTGTATTTGTGTATTGTTGTTTGGTAATGTGTTTCGGGGGCCCTCTGACAGGTGGATATGTCCATAATACAAAGGAAACTCTGGCGAAATTTTTCTAAAATATAAGAGTTAGTTAAAATTTTGATGGTTGCATATCATGTCTTTTAAAAACCAACTCATTTATTTCAAAATCCTCATTCGAGGACGAACGATCTTAAGGGGGGGAGGATGTAAGGCCCCGTAAAATTTTTTGTGCATAAAACCTAGTAGCTGTGGTGTCATGGTCCGAATAATGTGTTAGGAATGCGTAGAATTCTTCGCGGCTCGGACCCTTGGTAGTGATTTAAGTTGCAAAAATGTAGAGAATTAATTTTTCCGAAAAGTGTCCAATATGCGGTCAAGAATGCGATCGCAAACCTGACATGCGGACCGCATTCTTGCCGCAAAACGTTCCAGAGAGTTTCCCAAAATCGTGTCAAAAGTGCGGTCGATATGCGATCGCATGTCAAATCTGCGGTGCACTTTGCGACCGCAGAATCAACATGCGGACCGCATTCTGGCCGCATTCTTTAACAGAACCTGTGTAAATTTGGGGCAATTCTGCGGTCACTATGCGGACCGCATGTTGATTCTGCGGTCGCATAGTGCACCGCATAATTGACCCCGGCCCAGATTTTTGTAACATTTTGACCCGATCTCTTCTTTAATATAACACACTTCTTCTTCATTTTATCATATCATCTTACCAAAATTAGAGAGAGAAGAGAGGGTTTTTAGAGAGAGAAATCTTTCATCTTCAAAGATTGTTCCAACTATCTTAATTCCAAGGGATCTTAGGACAAGGATTCAACTTCCCCAATCTTTTCAAGGTAAAAACCCTAACTATTTTCTTTGACTTTCAGTTTTAATTGGGTAAAGAGAGGTTTGCATATAATAGCTTTTGAAAATAGAATTTTTACACTCATGCATGATTATTGAACTTGTTTTTTAGTAAAAAGAAGTGAGTAGAAGTAAGAGTCTTCAAGAACAAGGTTGGCAAGAGTAAGATAGCGTGGGTAAGCATAAAGTAGGAAGTTAACAGAAGAAAACTCATCACCAGGTATGTATGGCAAATTTTGATTCTTGTAAAATCGCCCAATGTGTGCGAATTGTTTTGGCTTGTGTCAAATTGAGAAATTTTACGTAATTCTTTGATTCCCTTGTTGAGCATTTGATTGATGTTGAACTACGTGTGGTGTGGTATGAAATATGAATTGAAAGATAAAAAGGTAATCGAGATTGGTAAAGAATTTGGAACAACCATTGTGATGGCATATTTGGCTTATCGTGGAAGGAATTTGAAACACCTTAATTGTGTTAAATTGTTGAACATGATTATGTGGGCATTTTCGATTTTTGGAATACTTGTAACTTGGTTTTGATATTGGCTTGAGAAGAAATTGAGAACATAAACCAATGTGTAAGTTGCTTATTTGAACTTGTTGAAATTGTGTGTAGTACCTTATCTGCTGTTTGAAATTGTTGTGTTTTCAACTGTAAGGCGGGGTCGTGTTGCGCGCCGCAACATGGGGAAATAAGGTGTGGGTTGGGGTGATAAGGGTGACCGAGGTAATAAGGGTGGTCAGGGGCAATAAGGATGGAAAGCGATCGAAATCGCTATTGAAAAATTGATACAAAAATCAATAATGTGAAATTGTGAAAGGAGACATCAGGAGAGTTTGCAACCTGGGGGGCACTGATTGCTCCTATGTTTGACTACTTGCAATTTATGTTGTTGATTGGTTGTTGTTCTATTTGTTGACCTTGAATGTGCTTGTGTTGAGGCTTATCTGAAATGAGTAAAAGGTGGAAAACATGGTTGGTTGGCTTGATTAGTTTTAATGTAATTTAATGGCTTGAGTTTACTTGGGACAAAGTTTGTCCATACATACCAATACAATTCAAGTGTACTGACGTCCCTTTTGCCGGGGACGCTACATTCGTGTTATGATTGTAGGTGGATCAGTAGCAGGCACTTCAGCTCATCGGCAGTAGTATCCTTCTCCTTCCATTGCCCGTTTTGGTGAGCCCCTTTCTTCCTCGGGGCCTTGTGTGGTTCATGCCACTTCTGTTTAGATTTCATTTTGGTTTTGTAAGGTATAGCCGGAGCCTTGTTACCGGCAAGTATTGTATTTCCCTTTTGTATCCTAGAGGCTCTGTAGACATGCAAACTGTGGGACTCCAGTATTATGTATACATTATGTTATGTCGGGCGTTGTAAAAACTGCAAACTTGTTAATGAATCACTTGTATGGTTTTAATTGTTTAATGTGAAATCATTCATGGTTAGTAAGATATTTGGTTAATGAGAAACAATCAACACAGGGGTAACGTGTGGGAATGAAAGGCACCCAGGTCCGCTTGACTAGGGCAACCCGGTGAGGCGCCGGTCATGTCCTCGATTTGGGGCGTGACAAACTTGGTATCAGAGCCTATGGTTTTTAAAGTGTCCTAGGATGTCTCGGAGCCGTGTCTAGTAGTGCCCTTCTTATAGGTGTGTTGTCGACCACATCATATAAGTAGGGGTCTACACGGGCATTTAGGAATTTACCTACTTCTTTGTTAATCTATATCGTGCGGTAAAGTACAATGTGGAGATATCTGTGTCTAATTCGCGCCTTGTTCCCAAATTTTCAGAATATGGCACCTAAGAAGAAGGCTAGACTCGGCCTTAGGGCTAATGCCGACCCAAGTGCAGCTGTTAATCATGTACCCGATGCCGTGGGAGAGAATGACCCACCAGTCCCGAATTTGCCTGACCCATCTGTTCAAAACCCAAGTGTCCCTATCCCAGCTGCGGCAGAGAATGCCACCATTCCTCCTGCCAGTGTTCCTGACTCAAATACAGTTCCCGCTTCGGGCTCTGGTATCTCTAATGAGGATCTGAGGGGAGCCATTCATATGTTAACACACCTAGTGGCCACCCAGGCCCAGAGATCCCATGATGCCCCTGCATCCTCCAGCGGACAGGGAGATTCCTTTGGCTCCAGAGTCCATCAATTCTTGCGATTGGCCCCTCCAGAATTTTCAGGCACCGATCCAGAGGCCGATCCACAGGAATTCCTTGATGAGATATACAAGACCCTCAGAGTGATGAAGGCTACAGATATAGAGGGGGTAGAGTTGGCCTCTTACAGGTTGAAGGGAGCGGCACGTTCATGGTTCGAAATGTGGGAGGATTCCCGTGAGGAAGGGAGCCCTCCGGCCAGATGGGATGAGTTCGTAGATGCATTTATGGACCACTTCTTGCCTGCCGAGGTGATGGCGGCCCGCGCCACGGAGTTCGAGGTCCTCAAGCAGGGCAGTATGAGTGTTTGGGAGTATCACATGGAGTTCGTAAGGTTGTCCAAGTATGCTCCTCATTTAGTGTCGACCATGGATGCCCGGGTTCGACGGTTTGTTCGGGGCCTTAGCCCTTTGGTGGTGAATGAGGCCGCCACAGCAGCTTTGCACTCAGACATGAACTATGGGAGGATTGTGGGGTTTGCTCAGGCCACAGAGGCCAGGAAATTGAAGATTCGTGCGGAAAGAGAAAGTAGCAGCAGGGCCCGGTCAATGGGTCGTTCAGGGAGATCACTTCCAGGGAGGGGGTCATCAGGGCCATCCCGGTCATATGCTCAGTCCTCCGCGAGTGCACCGCCATCCGTGCACGGTCATCAGCAGGGCAGTTACTCGAGACCTGGTTCAGACAGCAGGAGGTCTCGTCAGTCTGGTCATCCTGGGGTGAGATCCCGGCAGCAGGGGAGACCTACATGCCCCAAGTGTGGGAGATTTCATACAGAAACTTGCTACCTTGACCTTCCAGTGTGCTTCGGGTGCGGGGTGAGAGGTCACATTCGGCGGGACTGCCGTGCACCCCGTCAGGGTATAGGTAGGGGATCTGCTCAGTCATCCGGTTCTTCAGCTGCTACATCATCAGCGCGTACTCCAGCAGCAGCAGGGCGTGGTGCAGCTAGGGGTGGAGCTCGGGGTAGGGGTGGACCTAGCCGATTCTATGCATTGAGTGACCGCCAGAATGCCGAGGCTTCTCCAGATGTTGTTACATGTATCCTGTCTGTTCAAACTATTGATTGCTATGCCCTTATTGATCCAGGGTCCTCCTTGTCTTATGTTACTCCATTCATTGCTTCAAGCTTTGGGATAGAACCCGAACAGCTTCATGAGCCGTTCTCTGTGTCGACTCCTATTGGTGATTCTATTATAGCCTCACGAGTCTATAGGAATTGTGTTGTTACGGTGGGTGGTCGTGATACCACAGCCGATCTTATTGAGCTTGGGATGGTAGATTTTGATGTAATTATGGGGATGTATTGGCTTTATTCGTGCTTTGCCAAACTTGACTGTCGAACGAGAGTTATGAGGCTCGAGTTCCCTAACGAGCCACTCATTGAATGGAGAGGAAATGGTGTGGTGCCAAGGGGTAGGTTTATTTCCTACCTTAAGGCTTCGAAGATGATTAAGAAGGGGTGTATCTATCACCCTGGTTCGGGTAACGGACACCACCTCAGAGGTGCCTACCCTCGAGTCCGTGCCAATTGTGAATGAATTTCCTGAAGTGTTTCCAGATGAGCTTCCGAGCATCCCGCCGGATAGGGAGATTGATTTCGGAATTGATGTATTGCCAGATACTCAGCCAATATCCATTCCACCTTACAGAATGGTGCCAGCAGAGTTAAGGGAGTTAAAGGAGCAGCTGAGGGATTTATTAGAGAAAGGGTTCATACGACCGAGTGTGTCGCCATGGGGTGCTCCGGTTCTCTTTGTCGAAAGAAGGATGGGTCACTTCGAATGTGTATTGATTATCGGCAGCTTAACAAAGTCACCATTAAGAATAAATATCCATTGCCTCGAGTGGATGATCTGTTTGACCAATTGCAGGGAGCGAGGTTCTTCTCAAAGATTGATTTACGGTCCGGGTACCACCAGTTGAAAATCAGGGAGCAGGATATTCCTAAGACCGCCTTCAGAACTCGTTATGGTCACTTCGAGTTTTTGGTCATGTCTTTTGGGCTAACCAATGCCCCAGCAGCTTTCATGGACCTTATGAATCGGGTTTTCAAGCCATTCCTAGATTCCTTTGTGATTGTATTCATTGACGATATTCTCATCTACTCTCGGAGCAGGAAAGATCATGTCGTTCACCTCAGAGCAGCATTGCAGACCCTTCTTCAGCATCAATTGTATGCCAAGTTCTCAAAATGTGAGTTTTGGTTGGAGTCCGTAGCTTTTCTAGGGCATGTTATTTCCAGTGAGGGAATTATGGTGGATCCTCGGAAGATTGCGGCAGTGAAAGATTGGCCTAGACCCACGACCCCGACAGAGATTCGCAGCTTTTTGGGTCTGGCAGGGTACTATCGGAGGTTTGTAGGGGGATTCTCAACCCTCGCCTCCCCATTGACTAAATTGACGCGGAAAGCAGTTAAGTTCCAGTGGTCCGAAGCATGTGAGAAAAGTTTCCAAGAACTGAAGTCAAGATTGACCTCGGCACCGGTATTGGCCTTGCCAGAAGGCACAGAGGGATTTGTAGTCTATTGTGATGCCTCCAGAGTCGGTTTGGGATGTGTATTGATGCATCACGGAAAGGTTATAGCTTATGCTTCCAGACAACTCAAGAACCATGAAAAGAATTATCCGACGCATGATTTGGAACTTGCAGTTGTTGTGTTTGCCTTGAAAATATGGCGACACTATCTTTATGGGGTTCATGTAGATGTGTTTTCAGACCACAAGAGCCTCCAGTATTTGTTCAAGCAGAAAGAGCTGAATCTGAGACAGCGGCGGTGGTTAGAACTACTCAAGGACTATGATATGGACATATTGTACCATCCAGGGAAGGCAAATGTGGTAGCCGACGCTCTTAGTCGGAAATCCATGGGTAGTTTGGCTCATTTGGGTGTGGATCAGAGACCCCTGGCTCGAGAGGTCTACCAATTAGCCAGCTTGGGGGTTCGTATCTCGGCGTCAGACGAGGGGGATATCTTGGTGCATAATGGAGCAGAATCATCATTGGTCGCGGAAATCAAGGAAAAACAGTTCATGGATCCAGCATTGGTTCGGGTGAAGGAAGCAGTCATGAATGACAAGACCTCGGCATTTGTACTCAGCAGCGAAGATGGTGTATTGCGGTGTCAAGATAGGCTATGTGTTCCGGATGTGGACGAGCTTCGGGAAAGAGTGATGGCGGAGGCTCATACTTCCAGGTATTCTGTGCACCCTGGTTCAACGAAAATGTATCACGATCTCAAGGAGATTTATTGGTGGAACGGTATGAAAAGGGATGTGGCGGGCTTTGTAGCTAAATGTCCGAACTGTCAACAAGTGAAGGCCGAGCATCAACGGCCTGGTGGATTAACTCAGCTTATACAAATACCAAGGTGGAAATGGGAGATGATCAATATGGATTTCGTGGTGGGGTTACCTCGCACTCAGCGTAAGTTCGATTCAGTATGGGTGATAGTAGATCGACTCACCAAATCAGCTCACTTCCTGCCTGTCAAGTCCACTGATACTGCGGAGCAATATGCAAGATTGTACATCAAAGAGATAGTAAGGCTTTATGGCACTCCACTTTCTATCATCTAAGATCGCGGGGCTCAGTTCACCGCTAACTTTTGGAAGACGTTTCAGCAAGGTTTGGGAACTCAGGTGAATCTCAGCACATCTTTCCATCCACAGACCGATGGACAGGCCGAGCGGACCATTCAGACGCTTGAAGATATGTTGCGGGCTTGTGTCTTAGATTTTAAAGGTAATTGGGATGAACACTTGCCACTGATAGAATTTGCTTACAATAACAGCTATCATGCTAGCATTCAAATGGCCCCGTTTGAGGCATTGTACGGGAGGAGATGTAGGTCGCCAATCGGGTGGTTTGAGGTAGGTGAAGCGGAATTGCTAGGGCCAAATATGGTGTACGAAGCTATGGAAAAGGTGAAGGTTATTCAGGAGAGAATGAAAACAGCACAGAGTCGTCAAAAATCCTATGCGGACGTTCGCCGAAGGGATTTGGAGTTTCAAGTCGATGATTGGGTGTTCTTGAGGGTATCTCCTATGAAGGGAGTCATGCGATTTGGAAAGAAAGGGAAATTGAGTCCTAGGTATGTTGGGCCATATCGGATCGTTCAAAGGATTGGTCAAGTTGCTTATAGGCTAGAAGTTGCCTCCTGAGATGTCATCAATGCACCCGGTATTCCATGTGTCCATGTTGAAGAAAGTGATTGGAGATCCATCCACCATCATGCCAGTCGAAGCTATAGAGGTTAATGAAGATTTGTCATATGAAGAAGTTCCAGTTGCCATTCTTGATAGGCAAGTCCGTAAGTTGAGAAATAAGGAAGTTGCCTCTGTTAAAGTATTGTGGCGAAGTCAACAAGTTGAGGAGGCCACATGGGAAGCAGAAAAAAAGATGAAAGAAAAGTACCCCCATTTGTTTGATCAAGCCTAGAAGAAATTAGGTGACCTTTCTACTCCTAGTAACTGCCATCTTGTCTAAGTTGTTTCCCTCTTCGTATTAGTAAAGTCCCCTTTATTTTGTAATGAGTTAAATGTGTTGTTGCCTTGGGTCACTTGAACCTTTCTTGATAAATGGAATCCTTATAAATATTCGCGTGTTAAATAAACAACTAATAGTAAGTGTAGATTGGTAATGGTTTGTTAAGTTTACATGATGTGTTAAAATGGTTAAATAAGGTAAGAATTCATTGAAGTGACTAGTTTATGTGCAATTGTAACAATGTGATAGAATATGTGCATTCATTGAGGTAAGAAAGTGTATACCAGTTGTGAAAAGTGTTGTATTTGTGTATTGTTGTTTGGTAACGTGTTTCGGGGGCCCTCTGACAGGTGGATATGTCCATAATACAAAGGAAACTCTGGCGAAATTTTTCTAAAATATAAGAGTTAGTCAAAATTTTGATGGTTGCATATCATGTCTTTCAAAACCAACTCATTTATTTCAAAAGTCCTCATTCGAGGACGAATGATCTTAAGGGGGGGAGGATGTAAGGCCCCGTAAAATTTTTGTGCATAAAACCTAGTATCTGTGGTGTCATGGTCCGAATAATGTGTTAGGAATGCGTAGAATTCTTCGCGGCGAGCTTGCTCGCCGCGGTTCGGACCCTTGGTAGTGATTTAAGTTTCAAAAATGTAGAGAATTAATTTTTCCGAAAAGTGTCCAATATGCGGTCAAGAATGCGATCGCAAACCTGACATGCGGACCGCATTCTTGCCGCAAAACATTCCGGAGAGTTTCCCAAAAATCGTGTCAAAAGTGCGGTCGATATGCGATCGCATGTCAAATCTGCGGTGCACTTTGCGACCGCGGATCAAGCATGCGGACCGCATTCTGGCCGCATTCCTTAACAGAACCTGTGTAAAATTTGGGGCAATTCTGCGGTCACTATGCGGACCGCATGTTGATTCTGCGGTCGCATAGTGCACCGCATAATTGACCCCGGCCCCGATTTTTGTAACATTTTGACCCGATCTCTTCTTTAATATAACACACTTCTTCTTCATTTTATCATATCATCTTACCAAAATTAGAGAGAGAAGAGAGGGTTTTTAGAGAGAGAAATCTTTCATCTTCAAAGATTGTTCCAACTATCTTAATTCCAAGGGATCTTAGGACAAGGATTCAACTTCCCCAATCTTTTCAAGGTAAAAACCCTAACTATTTTCTTTGACTTTCAGTTTTAATTGGGTAAAGAGAGATTTGCATATAATAGCTTTTGAAAATAGAATTTTTACACTCATGCATGATTATTGAACTTGAATTTTTAGTAAAAAGAAGTGAGTAGAAGTAAGAGTCTTCAAGAACAAGGTTGGCAAGAGTAAGATAGCGTGGGTAAGCATAAAGTAGGAAGTTTACAGAAGAAAACTCATCACCAGGTATGTATGGCAAATTTTGATTCTTGTAAAATCGCCCAATGTGTGCGAATAGTTTTGGCATGTGTCAAATTGAGAAATTTTACGTAATTCTTTGATTCCCTTGTTGAGCATTTGATTAATGTTGAACTACGTGTGGTGTGGTATGAAATATGAATTGAAAGATAAAAAGGTAATCGAGATTGGTAAAGAATTGGGAACAACCATTGTGATGGCATATTTGGCTTATCGTGGAAGGAATTTGAAACACCTTAATTGTGTTAAATTGTTGAACATGATTATGTGGGCATTTTCGATTTTGGAATACTTGTAACTTGGTTTTGATATTGGCTTGAGAAGAAATTGAGAACATAAACCAATGTGTAAGTTGCTTATTTGAACTTGTTGAAATTGTGTGTAGTACCTTATCTGCTGTTTGAAATTGTCAACTGTAAGGCGGGGTCGTGTTGCGCGCCGCAACGTGGGGAAATAAGGTGTGGGTTGGGGTGATAAGGGTGGCCGAGGTAATAAGGGTGGTCGGGGCAATAAGGATGGAAAGCGATCGAAATCGCTATTGAAAAATTGATACAAAAATCAATAATGTGAAATTGTGAAAGGAGACAGCAGGAGAGTTTGCAACCTGGGGGGCACTGATTGCTCCTATGTTTGACTACTTGCAATTTATGTTGTTGATTGGTTGTTGTTCTATTTGTTGACCTTGAATGTGCTTGTGTTGAGGTTTATCTGAAATGAGTAAAAGGTGGAAAACATGGTTGGTTGGCTTGATTAGTTTTAATGTAATTTAATGGCTTGAGTTTACTTGGGACAAAGTTTCTCCATACATACCAGTACAATTCAAGTGTACTGACGTCCCTTTTGCCGGGGGCGCTACATTCGTGTCATGATTGTAGGTGGATCAGTAGCAGGCACTTCAACTCATCGGCAGTAGTATCCTTCTCCTTCCACTGCCCTTTTTGGTGAGCCCCTTTCTTCCTCGGGGCCTTGTGTGGTTCATGCCACTTCTGTTTAGATTTCATTTTGGTTTTGTAAGGTATAGGCGGAGCCTTGTTACCGGCAAGTATTGTATTTCCCTTTTGTATCCTAGAGGCTCTGTAGACATGTAAACTGTGGGACTCCAGTATTATGTATACATTATGTTATGTCGGGCGTTGTAAAAACTGCAAACTTGATAATGAATCACTTGTATGGTGTTAATTGTTTAATATGAAATCATTCATGGTTAGTAAGATATTTGGTTAATGAGAAACAATCAACACAGGGGTAACGTGTGGGAATGAAAGGCACCCAGGTCCGCTTGACTAGGGCAACCCGGTCAGGCGCCGGTCATGTCCTCGATTTGGGGCGTGACATGTGAATATTCTTGATCATGGAAATATTGTAACTTGGTTGTGATATTGGATTGATAAGTAATTGAGAACATGAAACAATGTGCAAGTTTGCTTATTTGAACTTGTTGAAATTGTGTGTAGTACCTTATCTACTGTTTGAAATTGTTGTGTTTTAAACCGTAAGGCGGGGTCGTATTGCGCGCCGCAACGTGAGGAAATAAGGTGTGGGTTGGGGTGATAAGGGTGGCCGAGGTAATAAGGGTGGTCAGGGGCAATAAGGATGGAAAGCGATCGAAATCGCTATTGAAAATTGATACAAAAATCAATGATGTGAAATTGTGAAAGGAGACAGCAGGAGAGTTTGCAACCTGGGGAGGCACTGATTGCCCCTATGTTTGACTACTTGCAATTTATGTTGTTGATTGGTTGTTGTTCGATTTGCTGACCTTGAATGTGATTATGTTGAGGCTTATCTGAAATGAGAAAAAGGTGGAAAATATGGTTGGCTGGCTTGATTAGTTTTAATGTAATTTAATGGCTTGAGTTTACTTGGGACAAAGTTTGTCCATACATACCAGTACAATTCAAGTGTACTGATGTCCCTTTTGCCGGGGACGCTACATTCGTGTTATGATTGTAGGTGGATCGGTAGCAGGCACTTCAGATCATCGGTAGTAGTATCCTTCACCTTCCACTGCCCGTTTTGGTGAGCCCCTTTCTTCCTTGGGGCCCTGTGTGGTTCATGCCACTTTTGTTTAGATTTCATTTTGGTTTTTTGTAAGGTATAGCCGGAGCCTTGTTTCCGGCAAGTATTGTATTCCTTTTTTTTTTGTATCCTAGAGGCTCTGTAGACATGTAAACTGTGGGACTCCAGTCTTATGTATACATTATGTTATGTCGGGCGTTGTAAAAACTGCAAACTTGTTAATGAATCACTCGTATGGTTTTATTTGTTTAATGTGAAATCATTCATGGTTAGTAAGATATTTGATTAATGAGAGACAATCAACACAGGGGTAACGCGTGGGAATGAAAGGCATCCAGGTCCGCTTGACTGGGGCAACCCGGTCAGGCGCCGGTCATGTTCCCCGATTTGGGGCGTGACACTTCTGATATTGATTATGCACGAAGGAACATTCCATGTCGTTGTTATTTGAACCATGCACAAAGTATCATGCGGTGCCATGGATGTGAGGATGAGAGTAAAAGCACGAAGGGTGATGCCGTGCAACTATTTGAAATTTCCTGGTTTTGATAATAGTTGTTTTCATTATACTCTGATTTTGTTTACTAATTTAATATATGTTGCTGATTGTGTTTCCCCCAGTATGATACTTCTTTGTTAATTTTGTTACATGATAATCCTGTTATTTCATGGTAAGTACATATATAGAACTGTACAGGTTTATGTGAGTGTCGGGTCCTAGGCTTGTCACTACTTCGCCGGGATAGGCCAGGCACTTACCAGCACATGGGGTCGGATTGTGCTGATACTGCACTTCTGTGCATTTTTGCACAGGTCCAGGTTTCAAGCAGGAGCAGCAGCAGCAGTAGAGTGCTTGTGGGATGTTTGAGCATTTCGAGACCAAGGTAGCATGCATGCGTCCGCAGGCCCGACGTCTATTCTATTCATCTATGTTTATTATTGTGGTCTCATTGTTCCGAGACAGACAGATGTTTATTATTTTCTTTCAGACCATCATGTGTAGTATTTTTTTGTAGTTCGTGAGTTGGTGACTCCACAGCTTGGGTAGAGGATTTTATCAGTGTTTTACCTTATTATCGTTCATCACTATTTAGAAAGACTTCAGCATTTATCAAATTGAGTAATTATTTCTTGTTAATAAGTATGAGTATAAAATGATGATATGGAGAGTATAATGTTGAATTAATTGGCTTGCCTAGCTACCACGAGTAGGCGCCATCACGATCCCGATGACAGGGGAAAATCCGGGTCGTGACAAGTTGGTATGAGAGCTCCAGGTTACATAGGTATCACCACTCACAAACAAGCTTAGTAGAATTTTATGGGTAGGTACGGAGATGTCTGTACTTGTCCTCCAGAGTCTATTGAGTTAGGAAATAGTCTCTCATTTGTTTCTTCTTGTCGTGCGATTTGTTCCTCAAATGCTGATTGAATTTCTACTCTGTCCTTTCGCAGATGGTGAGGACACGTGCTTCTTCATCCGCCGATCAGCAGCCTGAGTACCAGGCACCTCCCGTGAGGGGCAGGGGCCGAGGCCGTATCGGAGGTCGTGGTAGGGGCAGAGTTCTTCCCCAAGCAGCGATTCCAGAGGTGGAGCCTCATGTTGAGATTGGTGAGGAGGTTCCAGCCCCAGCAGCTCCAGTGGGCCCAGCTCAGGTCCCAGGGGAGGTCTTATTTACCCCGGATTGTCGGGAGGCTCTGGTCAGAATAGCAGGTTTTATGGACAGTGTTGCCAGAGCATGCTTATTACCAGTTGCACCAGCTGCTTCTCAGGCTGGAGGAGGGGTCCAGACTCCTATTACACGTACTCCGGAGCCAGTAGCTCCCTAGCCTCAGGCACCAGTGGTTCAGCCAGCTATGGCCACTCAGTGAGGCATCACAGTTCAGGTCGGAGATGGAGCGGCCATGACTTCTGATTCTCTATGGAGACTTTATCGGTTCTCCAAGCTGTTTACCACTACTTTTAGCGGTGCCACATTAGAGGATCCCCGGGACTTTTTATTCAGTTGCCATGAGATTCTCAAGACTATGGGAATAGTTGAATCCAATGGAGTTGACTTCTGCACATTCAAGCTTTCAGGATCTGCCAAGACTTGGTGGAGAGAATACTGTTTGACTCGACCAGCAGGGTCCCCGGCCTTAACATGGGACTAGTTTGCAGAGTTATTTTTGGAGAAGTTCCTCCCTATTACTCAACGAGACGCACTTCGGAGGCAGTTTGAGCGCCTTCAGCTGGGTACTATGACTGTTACCTAGTATGAGATGAGGTTTGTTGATCTGGCACATCATGCGATTGTGATACTCCCCACAGATCGGGAGAGGGTCCGTAGGTTTATAGATGGGCTAAATCAGCCGATTCGACTTCAGATGGCTATGGGAGTTGGGAGTAATATATCTTTTCAGGAGGCAGCTAATGCATCTCGTAGAGTTGAGATGGCTCTTGCTCGGGGAGGTGGTTATCCTTCGGACAAGAGGCCTCGTCATTCCGGCAGATTTAGTGGTTCTTCTTTTGGAGGCAGGGAATCTTTTGATAGGGGCCAGTCTTCCAGACCTTTTCAGTCAGCCCTCCAGGCTTCACATGGTGGACCAGGTGATCGTGGGTTTCGTGAGCGGTATTTAGATCAGCCTCCAATCAATGCTCAGCCTTTTCAGAGTGTTCGTGGAGGTCATTCAGCTCGTCAGGGCGAGCAGCCCCATCAGCCTAAATGTTGTTGCGGTTGTGGTGACCCAGGTCATCTTGTCAGGTTTTGCCCTCAAGCGACGGACAACACTCATCAGCGCGGTCCTCGTCCCATGATTCAGGCCCCAGCTGACCCACAGCCTACCCAGCCAGCCAGAGGCGGGGGTAGAGATCGTAGAGGTGGAGACCGTCCAGCTAGAGGTAGAGGTCAGCCAGTGGATGATCGTCCCAGAGATGTAGCTTAGAGGGGAGGTGCTGATCCTCGATTTTATGCCTTACCGGCCAGGCCAGAGGCAGAGGTATCAGATGTCGTGATTACAGGTACCATTCTTGTTTATGACAGAGGTGCTTCAGTATTATTTGACCCTGGGTCTACATATTCATATGTGTCTTCCTACTTTGCACCGTATTTGGCCGTGCCTAGCTGTGCCATGGATATTCCAGTTTATATGTCTACACTAGTGGGTGACTCTATAGTAGTCGACCGGGTGCATCGTTCGTGCGTAGTCATATTCGGGGGTATTGAGACCCATGTCGATCTATTGCTATTAGACATGGTGGATTTCGATGTCATATTAGTGATGGACTGGTTGTCCCCGTATCATGCTATTTTAGACTGTCATGCTAAGATAGTGACCTTGGCCTTGCAAAAATCACCCCGACTAGAGTGGAGAGGGACCTCAGGCCACTTCGTTCGCACTGTTATTTCCTATGTTAAGGCTCGACGCATGGTCGAGAAGAGGTGTCTAGCTTATTTGGCATATGTTCGTGATACCAACACGGAAATTCCTTCTATTGATTCAGTTCATATTGTACGGGAGTTTCCCGAGGTTTTCCCTTCGGACCTGCCGGGCACGCCACCCGACAGGGATATTGATTTCTATATTGATCTGGCACCAGGCACTCATCCCATCTCTATTCCACCCTATCGTATGGCCCCGCCGGAGTTAAAGGAGTTAAAAGATCAGCCGCAAGACCTTCTAGAAAAGGGCTTTATCAGGCCCAGTGTTTCTCCCTAGGGTGCACCTGTGTTATTTGTGAAGAAGAAGGATGGCTCGATGCGGATGTGTACTGATTATCGGCAATTAAACAAAGTGACGATAAAGAACAAGTATCCACTGCCGATGAATGATGATTTGTTTGACCAGCTCCAAGGAGCGAGGGTGTTCTCAAAAATAGACTTGAGGTTGGGCTACCATCAGCTGAAGATCAGGGCGGCTGACATTCCTAAGACAGTCTTTCGCACTAGATACGGGCACAATGAATTCTTGGTCATGTCTTTCGGGTTGACCAATGCTCCAGCAACATTCATGGAGTTGATGAATCGGGTGTTCAGGCCTTATTTAGATCTGTTCGTGATAATCTTTATAGATGACATCCTGGTATACTCCCCCAGCCAGGAAGAGCACGAGCAGCACCTCAGATTTGTTCTTCAGACTCTGAAGGAAAATCAGCTATATGCCAAATTTTTGAAATGTGAGTTCTGGTTGAGTTCGGTGACATTTCTGGGTCATATCGTATCAGTGAAAGGTATTCAGGTGGATCCAAAGAAGATTGAGGCAGTCCAGAATTGTCCTCGACCAGCTTCAGTGACTGAGATCCGGAGTTTCTTGGGGTTAGCAGGTTACTACCGTCGATTTGTAGAGGGGTTCTCTTCTATTGCAGCCTCGATGACCAGGTTGACCTAGAAGGGTGCCCAGTTGAAGTGGTGAGATGAGTGTGAGGCGAGCTTTTAGAATCTCAAGATGGCTTTGACTACAACACCAGTGTTGATACTACCTACGGGTGCAGGGCCTTATACAGTTTACTATGATACATCCCGTACTGGGCTTGGAGTGGTATTGATGTAGGATGGTAAGGTTATTGCTTATGCTTCGAGACAATTGAAAATCCATGAGAAGAATTATCCGGTTCAAGATCTTGAGCTGGCAGTAGTGGTTCATGCCTTAAAAATATGGAGGCATTATCTATATGGTGTGGCGTGCGAGGTGTACACGGATCACAAAGCCTACAATATTTATTCAAGCAAAAGGAGTTGAATTTGTGACAGAGGAGATGGTTAGAGTTGCTGAAGGACTATGATGTCACTATCCTATATCACCCAGGTAAGGCCAATGTGGTGGCCGCGTTGAGTAGATAGTCTGCCAGCATGGGTAGTCTCGCTTATATTCCGGTCAGTCAGAGACCACTTGCTCTAGATGTCCAGGCCTTAGCCAAACAGTTTGTGAGGCTAGACATTTCTGAGCCTAGCAGTGTGTTAGCCTGCACGGTCTCTCGTTCTTCTCTATTAGAGCGTATCCGTGAGAGGCAATTTGATGATCCTCATTTGGGTGACTTGAGAGATACTGTACAGCGGGGAGGTGCTACGAAAGTAACTCTAGATGATGACGAAGTATTGTGATTGCAGGCGCCAGTTTGTGTGTCCAATGTGGAGGGGATTCGAGAGTTGATCATAGCAGAGGCCCACAGTTCACGGTATTCTATTCGTCCGGGCGCCGCGAAGATGTATCAGGACTTATCGCAGCACTATTGGTGGCGCAGGATGAAGAAGGACATCGTTGCGTATGTCGCTCGATGTCTAAACTGTCAGCAGGTGAAATAGGAGCACCAAATGCCTGGTGGTGTATTTCGGAGAATTGAAATTCCCGAGTGAAAATGGGAGCGGATCACAATGGACTTCGTTACTGGACTTCCTTTGACTCGGAGGAAATTTGATGCTATTTGGGTCATTATTGATAGGCTGACCAAGTCAGCACACTTCATTCTAGTATGTGTCTCTTACTCATCGGAGAAGCTAGCAGAGATTTACATCAGGGAGATTGTTCGCCTTCATGTGGTACCGGTGTCTATTATCTCAGATCGGGGTACGCAGTATACCTCACATTTCTAGAGAGCGGTCTAGCAGGAGTTAGACACCTAGGTCCAGTTGAGTATAGCTTTCCATCCTCAGATGGACGGTCAGTCCGAGAGGACTATTCAGATCCTAGAAGACATGCTCTGAGCCTGTGTCATTGATTTTGGAGGCTCGTGGGGCAAGTTTTTTCCATTAGTGGAGTTTGCCTACAACAACAGCTACCAGTCCAGCATCCAGATGGCCCCGTATGAGGCGTTGTATGGTAGGCGATGTCGATCTCCAGCCGGATGGTTTGAGCCGGGAGAGGCTCGGTTGTTGGGTACAGACTTAGTTCGGGAGGCCTTGGATAAGGTCAAGACTATCCAGGAGAGATTGCGTTCAGCTCAGTCCAGACAGAAGACTTATGTGGATCGTAAGGTTCGAGATGTAGATTTCATGGTTGGTGAGCGGGTATTGCTCCGGGTATCACCTATGAAAGGCGTGATGCGGTTCGGAAAGAAGGGCAAGTTTAGCCCTAGGTATATTGGTCCATTTAAGATTCTGGACCGAGTGGGAGAGGTGGCTTACAGAGTAGCACTGCCACCAAGCTTATCAGCTGTACATCCAGTTTTTCATGTATCTATGCTTCGGAGGTACCACGGCGATCCCACACATATATTAGACTTCAGTACTATCCAGTTGGACAATGATCTATCTTACGAGGAGGAGCCGGTGGCCACTCTAGACCGACAGGTTCGACTGTTGAGGTCGAAGAGTTTTCCTTCTGTGCATGTTCAGTGGAGAGGTCAGCCTCTTGAGGCATCGACCTGGGAGTCCGAATCTGATATGCGGAGCCGTTACCCACATTTTTTCCCCGACTCAGGTACTTCATTCTCTTGTCCGTTCGAGGACGAACATTTGTTTTAGAGGTGGAGGATGTGACGACCCAAAGGGTCATCACCTGTTTTCCTCTTTTGCCCTGTGCTCTCAAGGCCTTGAAAACCTCATTTTATGTTGCCTCAATTTATGTGCATAGTCCGGGCATGTAGCCGGAAAGATTTTGTGCTAGAGTATGTGAATTCTATGAAACATTTGAAGAAAATTGATATTAATATTGATATAGTTGACTTTGGTCAACATTTTTGGTAAACGGACCCGGACCAGAGATTGGACGGTCCCGGAAGGTCCGTAGGAAAATATGGGACTTGAGCATGCGTCCGGAGTCAAATTCTGAGGCCTAGAGCCCAAGATATGAATTTTTTTGTTAAATTGTTTTTTCTAAAATTGTCAAATGAAAATGGATTAAACGACCATGGTATCGGGCTCGTATTTTGGTTCCGACACCCGGTACAAGTCTTAAATATTATATAAGTGCTTCCTGAAAAGTTTGACGACATTTGGATGTCGTTTGATGTGTTTTGAACCTTGAGTTCCAAATTTTAAAGTTTATGAAGTTAAAGGAAGATAATCATGATCTTGAGGCTTGATTTGATGAAAACGATGTTATATTGGCGATTTGATCGCACGAGCAAGTTTGTAATATCTTTTTGAAGTTGTGTGCATGTTTGGTTTGGAGCCCGAGGGCTCGGGTAAAGATTTGATAGGCCGTTGGAGCAGATTTTAAAAAATAACACAGCTAGTATTTTCCCCCAGCTGGTATCTTCGCAATTGCGAAGAAATACTCGCAATTCCGAGGAGACTCAGATTAGCCTTGGTTCGCAAATGCGAAGAAGGTAGGGGAATCCATAGGTTCGCAAATTCGGATAATATCTCGATAATGCAAGGCCTTCAGTGAACCACCCATGTTCGCAAATGCGACTAAAATGTCGCAAATGCGGAGATCCCAGATTTGAGCCAAGTTCGCAAATGCGAACAGAGTCTCGCAAATGCGAGGATGGCAGGCCTCGGCTAGAGTTCGCAAATGCGAATGTTTACTCGCAAATGTGAGAGCAACAGTCAAGAACCTTCTATGTTCGTAATTGCGAACAAACGTTCGCAATTCCCATAACCGCAGCTTTGCAATCTGATACTTAAACGAATTTTACACCTCTTTTCTTCATTCTTCAAAACCCAACACACCACACACGATTCTCCAAGAGAAAAATCACTCCAAAACACTTGTAATTCACTTTTTACTTAATTCCTTCAATTCCTAACATCATTAAACATGTTTTTCAAGAGAAATCAAAGGTTTTCATTGTGGAAATTCTTGTTTTTGGGTAGAACCTAGGTTTTTCATGAATTGGGGAATTGGACCTCGATTTGAGGTCCGATTTCAAAACAAATCATATAATTGAACTCATGAGGGAATGGGTGACCGGATTTTGGTCCGAACCCCGAGTTCCAACCATGTGGGACCAGGGGCATTTTGGGAAATTTTGGGTTAAACTTTGAGAAAACCATTTTTAAGCATCCAAACCAATTTGTATAGTATTTATTAAAGTAATTGAACCAATTGTGATTAGATTCGAGCAAGTTGAAGGCTGAAATTCGAGGTAAAGCTATAATTGAAGGATAATTGGACTTCAAGATTTAGAGGTAAGTGTTTGATCTATGTTAGCTTGAGGGAATAGGATTAATGTGCTAATTACTATGTGATCGAGTGCGGTGTATGGGCTGTGGTGACGAGCATCCATACACTGGCATCTAGCATGACCGTGAGTCGTTTGTTGACATATATTGTGGGATGTTTTTAAGATATAATCTTGAACCCTTGCCGGGTTGTGAAGTTGATCATTGTTTTCCCTTGCTGGGACTTTATTGTGAAGTTGATTATTGTTTCCCTCGCCGGGACTTTACTGTGATGATTATTGTGTCCCTTGCCGGAACGGTTCATGTTAATTGTTTTCATTCTTTTGCCCTTAACTGTGATTGTTATTTGGGTGAGGAAGAGTGATAACGCACGAAGGGTGATGTCGTGCCTTGTTTACTGATTACGCACGCAGGTTAATGTCATGCCTTATTTTATTGATTATGCATGAAGGATCATGTCGTGCCTTATTTTATTGATTATGCACGAAGGGTAATGCCGTGCCTTATTATTTATTATGCACGACGGATCATGTCGTGCCTTGTGATATTGATTATGCACGAAGGAACATTCCATGCCGTTGTCATTTGATCCATGCACGAAAGATCATGTCATGCCATGGATGTGAGGATGAGAGTAAAAGCACGAAGGGTGATGCCGTGCAACTATTTGAAATTTCCTGGTTTTGATAATAGCTATTTTCATTATACTGTTATTTTCTTTACTGATTTAATATATGTTACTGATTGTGTTTCCCCCAGTATGATACTTCATTGTTAATTTTGTTACCTGATAATCCTGTTATTTCGTAGTAAGTACATATATAGAACTGCACAGGTTTATGTGAGTGTCTGGTCCTAGGCTTGTCACTACTTCGCCGGGATAGGCCAGGCACTTACCAGCACATGGGATCGGATTGTGCTGATACTGCACTTATGTGCATTTTTGCACAGGTCCAGGTTTCGAGCAGAAGCAGCAGCAGCAGTAGAGTGCTTGTGGGAATTTTGAGCATTTCGAGACCGAGGTAGCTTGCAGGCGTCCGCAGGCCCGGCGTCTCTTCTATTTATCTATGTTTATTGCTGTGGTCTCATTGTTCCGAGACAGACATATGTTTATTGTTTTCTTTCAGACCATTATGTGTAGTATTCGTTATTAGTTCGTGAGTTGGTGACTCCACATCTTGGGTAGAGGATTTTATCAGTGTTTTAGCTTATTAACGTTCATCACTATTTAGAAAGACTTCCGCATTTATCAAATTGAGTAATTATTTCTTATTATTAAGTATGAGTATAAAAATGATGATATGGACAGGATAATGTTGAATCAATTAGCTTGCCTAGCTGCCACGATAGACGCCATCACGATCCCGATGACGGGGGAAAATCCGGGTCGTGACACAAACCTCCAAAATACATTCCGAACACGCTCCCAACCCCGAAATCACCTAACGGAGCTAACGAAATCAGATTTCTGTTTCGAGGAAGTCTTAACACTGTTCCGAATACGGGCCATTTTTCAACTATAAAGCTCTCATTTAGGGACTAAGTGTCCCAAAACAAACACTCCAAATTCAAGAACCGAACAACCCAGCAAACCACGATAGCAGAAATGAACTTAGGGGAAACAGTAAATTAGGGATCGGGGCGTAAATTTCAAAAATGACTGTACGGATCCTTACAATATATATATATATATATATATATATTGTATATATGCTTTAATCTTGTTTTAATTAATTTATTTTGAATAATAGTTGTCGCATTTCGCATTTATTTATAAATTTCGAGAGCCTCGCTAAATCAAATATACAATTGCGGGGCCCTCATTAATTTCTTAATTAAAAATACTTAGAAACTCGGAACGGGCCGTATAGCAAATTTCACGGCCTTCCCAAAAGATAACAACCCGCTAGTTGCTTTAGGCGCGATTTTTAATAAAATTACATTCTTAAATTCGGGTGTGTATTTCAAACAATCCAAATATAAATTTGAAAACGTCAAATAAAAGATGTGTCGAGGATCTGAGTGCATTTCATGTGACTTGATCCGAAAATATATTTTTAGGCGACGTTCCCTTTCGTAAATAATAATATTAAAAGCGGTTAAAAGTTAAATTTTGCATATAAGTTAAAGCATGGTCTAAATCATATAAATATGCCGAATATGACGGTTGAGCGACCGTGTTAGAACCACGGAACTCGAGAATGCCTAACACCTTCTCCCGAGTTAACAAAATTCCTTATCCGGATTTCTGGTGCGCAGACTGTTAAACAGAGTCATTCTTTTCCTCGATTCAGGATTCAACCGGTGACTTGGGACACCTTAAATCTCCGAAGTGGCGACTCTGAATTAAATAAATAAATCTCGTTTCAATTATCCTTTAATTGGAAAACCTCCTTTGCTCCGTTGTAGCGCCAAAAGGAGGTGTGACAGCTCTGGCGACTCTGCTGGGGATTATCTACACCCAGGACTGCGATTCAGGGTTCAAAAATTCGAGCTCGGTTAAATTGTTGTATTTGGCTTTATTTTGTTTTGATACATATTCCATGCTTTACGTGCTAAATGTTTTTACTGCTTTAATATTGTTGAACTGTATATAAATTGTCGCGAATCCTTCCCTCTTTCTGAGTCTTCTACATCATGGAGAAGGGTGCACTTCGTGTAGCTTCTCTTCTGTTAGAGTCTTTTGCCCAAATTTAGAACGAAGTTTGGATAAGTTGCAAAGCCGGGCGAGATTCTGTATCCCCGGTACGCTGCCTCTCCTCGGCTCGAGTTGTCCGCTCGGGAAAGCTAGGTCTAGACCAATAATCAAAGGATTTAAACCTAGAAGAACAATAAACTCATGTCGGATCCTAATAGGACGTTTATTTGCATCATGTGCTTTTGTCTTTGGGGATTAAACACAGAGGTTGGGTCCGTCTAGAATAGGTGTACCTGAAATAAAAAGACCATACTGATGCACGTTATTTGCTACTTGTGCATTTATTTTGTTTTAGACTTGCATGTTGACCGACTTTTAAATATTGGGAAAAGTGAAAAAAAAAATTTTAAAATAAAAATATAATCGTGTAGATTACAATGCTCAAGTAGTGTCATAACTCTACCTGATTTTTGAAAAAAAAAAATTGTTTTATAGTTTATTTTGTTTGCCAATAAAAATAATAAGTTTTTATTTTTTTTATTTTTTTTATTTGTCAATAAAAAAAATGAAAGGTTTTACTTTTAGAAATAGTTTGTTATATATATATATATATATATATATATATATATATATATATATATATTCGAAAATAATTTGCCAATAAAATAAAAATTATTAAAAAAATGTGATTTTACTGTCAAAAAATAGTTTATTTGTTTGTCAATAAAATGGAAAAAATATAGTTTGTTTTGTTCGCCGAAAGACGAAAAATGTTTTGTTCATATAGTTTGTTTTATTTAACCGAACTACGCTGGTTTGGTTCTCACCGGATGTGAGATACGTAGGCATCCCTTAACGGATTCAACCAAACCTTTTTGCAAAATAACAGGAAAATGTCAAAACTTTGATTCTGGTTACAAACAAGTCAAGTGACGCTATTTTTAAGCCAAATATCCCGCAAAAGGACGCCGGAAGGCCGTTTTTGCAAGAATAGCCACTTTGAGTCATTTTGAATGATTTGTGGGTACAACCTTGAAATATTCTTCAGAAATATTGAAAGGTCGTTCAGGTCATTCAAAACTTTTACAAAAATAGCCACTTTATCAAATAAGCCATTACATGGCCAATTTTGCTAAAATAGCCACAATAGGTATTAAAATTTTCCCTGTCTTGCGATTGGCCTGTGGTTATGTTGAGTGACGCTCCATGGGCCCCAAGATGAGAAATTTTGATTTTTGCCATTATATGAAATTTCTAAAAAAAATTGCAAAAATAGCCACTTTTCTTTTTAATCATTAAATTCCTTCAAATAAATGTACAGGATGAATTTAAATGACATGGAAACCTTCTTAGTCCTGAGCGAGATACCCCTTAAGCTCTATTTGTGGTGGAATAATCTCAAAGATGAAAGCATAAATCAGTGGTGAAAATCCTAGGTGGTCTTGTGGGTTTTATGGGCATAAAACCGAGGAAAGATGTTGTTGAGGCTTTGATACCATTTTGGGACCCGATTCGAAATGTCTTCAGGTTCTTTGATTGTGAGCTTACACCAACATTGGAAGAAATAGCAGGGTATGCCGGCCTTAACGGAAATATGAGGACTAGATATCCTCTGTCACCAAGACCGGTCACACTCCACCGGTTTTTGGATTTGCTAAGTATCAGTTGGGAAGTCCAAGACCCGCATCTAGAGGATGGGTGTTGTACCTTGCATTTTCTCTATCACAGATATGGTGACCCGAGGGGCTTCGAGGAATCTAACACTAGTCTGACACATGCTAGAAATAAAGATAAATGGGAAGCTCGACGAGGGTTGGCGTTTATGGTGGCCTTTTTAGGAGTCATAATTTGCCCGAGGAAAGATGGAAATATAGACCTCAGACTAGTAGGGATGGAAGACGTAGCTATGAAAAAACCAGCCAGCACGGTGGTCTCCTTAATTGTAGCAGAGATATATCGGACACTGTTTTCACGGGCACTGTTCATGGACACTGTTCGCGGACACTGTTCATTTTCACTGTTCACAGCAGATTTTTCTGCATTTTCTGCCCATTTTCTAAGTCCGGAATTATTCCGAGACACCTCCGAAACACTTCCGAGCCCTCGGGGCTCCAAACCAAATATGCACATTGACTCTAAAACATCACACGAACTCGCTCGAGTGATCAAATCGCCGAAATAACATCAAAATCATCAATTTTCATCAAATCAAGGCCTAAGTTTCCAAAAACTTCCGAAAATACACTTTCGATCAAAAACCCGACCAAACGATGTCCGAATGACCTGAAAATTTGCAGACATATCCAAAATCACCTAACGAAGCTACTGCAACTGTCGGTATTCAATTCCGACTCACGGATCAAAATATCACCCATCAATCGGATTCCGCCAAAATTCCAACTTCGCCAAAATAGGCTAACTTCTTCACCAGACCTCCAAAATTACTTCCAATTGCGCTTCTAAGTCTTAAATCATCCTCCGAAACTAACCGAATTATCGGAATTCAGTTCCGAGCCCTTTAACGCATAAGTCAACGTTAGGTTGACTTTTCCAACTTAAGATTTCCTTAAAGAGATTAATTGTCCCTTTTCCTACCAAAATCGATCCAAATTGACTCAAAGTTTTCACACAAGTCACATTCGACATTACGGACTTGTACCAACTTTCGGAATCACATTCTGACCCCGATATCAAAATTTTCACTTCCGGTCGAATTTTCTCATAAACATTCAAATTCATGTATTTAGCCAAATGACTTCAAAATGACCTCCGGACATCCGAATTCACTTCCGATTGCTTTCCCAACTCCAAAATCACCATACGGATCTATTCCCAGACTCGGAATCCCAAATGGACATCTATAACTCTAAAATGCCTTCCAACCCGAATTTATGAAATTTTTCTAAAATACTAACTTCCACCATATACGCCGAAATGCTCACGGGTTATCCAAAACCAAATCCGGACATACGCCCTAGTTCAAAATCATCATACGAGCATGCTGCAACTTTTAGATCCCAATTCCGAGGTCATTTACTCAAAATTCCAATCCTAGTTCATTTCTTCAACTTTCAGCTTTCAAAATGAGAATTTCCATTTAGATTTGACTCCAAACTTCCTGAATTTTAATTCTGACCATACACACAAGTCAATATACCTGAGATGAAGTTGTTCATGGCCTCAATCTGTTGAATGACGCGTCGGGACTCAAAACGACCGGTCGGGTCATTACAATCTCCCCCACTTAAACATACGTTCGTCCTCGAACGTGCTGAGAACTACAATGATGTAGTCTCAAATAACTTGTTTAACACATCATGCACCTTCCCGTGCTACCACTACTTAGTTGAGCACATTAGCTATATAATTTTGTAGATATAATTCTTTATTCAAGCGAATAAGCCATTAGGACAAATTCCAACACCCTGAATTTCCTGTTAAGTCTGTTTCCATCATTCGACCACCATATCAATCTCCACACGTTGTACCCAAACATTAATGCATAACTTTGTTGAATTTACACTTCGCATAACTTTACTCATATGACCACAATAACATTATTTATTACTACAGTTGCCTACAATACCCAAATACCGATGGAAACCTCTTATTAGTTGAAGTCTTATTCCAACACTTTCATATACCGCCAACGATAAATAAAACACGGCTAAACCGTAACAATTCCTTAGATCCACCATTTATGAAGCCATTTCTCTTTTGACTGATATTACAACGGATTTTGGAGCCAAAGCTCGATATTACCTTTCTATCTAGCTGAAATCATGTATGTTCGCTCTCATTAATGACTCCAACGATCATTTCGATTATAACACACCACAGTGGTAATATGACACCTCCTCACCGGCCTAAGCCACGACGAGCAAAACATAGGCTCCAATAAGAAATGATCTGAATACACTCGAATCATGACAACAGACTCACATAAAGAGCTATAATTCAAATTCTTCAATACCATCACAACATATAACTGAGATCTCGTCTCACATCATAGAATTAGAGTACCTGAATCCTCCTCGAAAGGTCATAAAATCACGTGGCCTTGCCACAACTCATGATTCTATCCAAACACTATTACTCGTGGAGCACCTCAAGTCGCAATGCTCAAAACGGTCAGCCACACACATATTTAGGTCTGAACTCAAGCAATCAATCACACACGCGGTGATACATTTAGTATATGCTATCAAATCCTGTATGGGCACAACCGATGTGTTATTCCCCGAGCAATATCCAATACAGACTATTCCTCAGAAGAGAGGAAGTATTGTATACAAGGTACATATAGGAAGCTATATTTCCCACATCACACTGTTGCGGCGCGCAACCCGTTCCAATAGCATACCTGTGGCGGCGTGCCACCCGATCCAGATACCATACATGTTGCGGCGTGCCACCCGATCCAGATACTATACATGTGGCAGCGTGCCACCCGATCCAGATACTATACATGTGGCGGCGTGCCACCCGATCCACGCATAAATCTAGCAAACGGGAATGTACATCGACTCAAGTTGCTCATTGCAACAAACATGTATATATGGCCTCGAGCTCGGTCACATGAAACTCATCCTACAAAGTTCCTCAATATCAGAACTGAATCAATGGTAGATACCTCTACACTGACATCCGCCACGAAGGCCCAACTGACAAGGCAATACCTACCAGCCGTCCGCTGGCCCTAGGGTACATCCACCCTGCTGGAGCATGATCCGATGCGCTCTGCCACGCAGTTGTGACATTTTTCTGATATAGTCCATATCATATTAGTCTAGACAACCTGACTTATGACAACTAGCCTGCAATCATATATCATTATTCAAATTCATCATATCAAGTAACGAGATAGCCACTAGAGCTTCCAATTTCCGATAACCGCTACACTGTGCCGATACACACGATATACCACCGCTGCGTAGGCGGGTTACGAGAACTTCTAGTCTCCAACACATACATAACACAGGAATCACTATGCCTGATTCCGTACTTCACCGTGCGATTACATAACGCACCTCAAGCGTCCATTCATACCACAAAAGCCATTCATAAATTTCACTATGTCATTAACGACTCAATTATTACAGTCGATCCAACGGGAGTATACCACCATACCGCTAGATATTATCAGTTTATTTTACCTGGCCCTTTTGACCATAGACTCTGCCGAAATACTAGTATAGCAGTACCATTCTCCTAAATCACCAGGAAGATTGATTCTCGGATTATCTGCAACTGCCCACGCTGCTTGAGGATTTTAATGACTTCCCATATATTATGAACAATTCTCAAAGCCTTGAACATTCTGTTATCAACTTTCCATAACACATCGCATATACCATACCACACTAAGATAACAGGGAAAATGCATATCCCTTTCCCTACGCCGCAAACATCAGCGCACTCAACTAGTCAAGGACTTTCATGATCCCATATAGAGAAAACTCATTACACATTTCGAGCTTTACATACCAACATGAAATACACTCATTTTCAAACCACGGTAAAACACATCACAAACCATTTCTCCCAATTACATTGCATAAGTTAAATTGCCAGGACCGAGTCCTTATACCCATACCAAGTCACCAACTGCCAATACTCAAAAGCTTTATTGCACAATATCGGCGAGACTCATTACTTCAAACATATACCAGGAATTAATCGTATTCCTTATCATACCGTTACGGTTTATTAACAAGTTGATCCATTTACCCAATTTCCTTTCTGATTCATCTTTAATTTCATATTAGTCTTTACTGTAGCACGACAATGCCTCAACCCTTTTTACCACACAAAACTCGTACACAAGACCACACGGTCTAAGTCTCACGGGCCGCTGAATACTCTCTCAAATGTTTCCCAGAAGTACCCCATTCTACCACACTTTATTTTGAAGAACTTCCTGCGATTTTGAATTTGTTATCATTACTTCCCAATACGGATACATAGAATCCTATCATTCACATGATATAACACAAGCCTTGAAAAAGACTCGAATCACCAGAGACCTTAACCCTTCTGCAATTCTTGCATTTATACACACACCACCAATAAGCCCATTCTCTTTATGTGACAGAAATCTTTCTAAGTCCCAAATTTTCCAAAAATTTCGGCAGAGTTTCCTTTGTAATTTGGCCTATCCACCTGCCAGAGAATCACCAAACCATTCTAACAATACATCCATAACTCAACAAGACATCGCAATGTATATCAACAACATTAATCTCAACACTATACAAGTTATATTATCAAAATTGATACATGGACATGCGCTACACCTGCTCGAATCATAACATATGTCAAATACCTTTCACCACAATACTCATAGCACAACCAATTCAATTTTCTTGAGTCTAAACTCATACTACCACACATTGTGCACTTTACATTTCCGCTAAGAGGCAATGAACATATTTCTCATGCCCATAACTAGGTCTACATATCAAATCACAACAAGAACTGAATACCTTACAACTCTCCCATTATCAAACTGCCATTTGCACAAAGATCAATACCGATCGTACGAACTTCATAATACCGGCTCGCAAAATTAGTACCTTGGTGATCAAGACATAGACAAAGATCTGCCCTCAAGTCCTCCCGACTGGCCCAACATGAATTCACAGAGATTATATCTCATCCCTCGATTGGGAAATCATAAGTCATCAAGGCAAATTATCACTAAGCACTCGAGTGCGCACATCAACGTGTAGAAGGAATTTCAAGAATCGTACCTCAAACTGAATCAAGTACGCACGATAAGAATTTCAAGAATTTGAAGCTTTCCTAAAAGGTTTGCAGCCTCCCGAGGATAAGTACAGGTGTCCCCGTACCGATCCACGAGACTCTACCAACCGGCTCATGACTCGCGAGACCTGTTAACCTAGGCTCTGATACCAACTTGTCACGACCCCAAACTTCGGTCGTGATGGCGCCCAACACATTGCTAGGCAAGCCCGACCCTCTTATCCAATTAAACCAGCCAAGTATAATTAATACTGATTAATCGGCGTGATTAGCCTGTTTTCATAACAAATCAAGAAGTGTAGAACTGAAATACAAGAACACAGCCCCAACCAAATCGTGGTGTCACAAGTTTGAGCCTCTACAAATGAGATCTACTACAAAATCAAGTCTAACCAGAATGGAGACAACAAAATGATAAAAAGAAAGAGGTCAGGTACTGCGGACGTTGGCAACTACCTCGAAGTCTCCACAGAATGGGGATAATAAAGCAGTTGCGATAGCTCAACTGCCCTCCTGAACCTGTATATCTGCACAAAAAGTGCAGGGGAGTGGGGTGAGTATATTTCAACTCAGTGAGTAAAAATAATAAACAATAACTGAAAATAAGAACTCCTGTACTATCACTAAACAGTTCTAAGGGAACCCCCACATGTTAATCATTACTATAATGAGTACTCTGATCTCCAGTCCACATCTATCTCATCTAGGTCCCACACTGACCACATCCTCGCTCGTACCACTACGGTATACAGACATCTCAATATATGGAGACATATACATATGTCTATAACATATAAATATTTCAGTATATATATGAATATGAATAAGTATAATGCTGCGGCGCGCAGCCCTCTCTAATACATATACCGCTGCGGTGCGCAGCCCGCTCCAATACATATACCGCTGCGGCGTGCAGCCCGCTCCAATACATATACCGCTGCGGCGCGCAGCCCGCTCCATTTAACGTCGACGGCGCTCACTGGGGGTGTATACAGACTTCGGAGGGGCTCCCTAGGCCCAAGCGCTATGATGTTGCGGCGTGCAGCCCGATCCACACATGTATTACTGCGGCGTGCAGTCCGATCCAATATATATATGTATATATATTTATACTGCTGCGGCGCGCAGCCCGATCCCATAATATATACAGCGCTCACTGAGAATGTGTGCAGACTCAGACTCCGAAGGGGCTCCTACAGCCCAAGCGCAATAATACTGCGGCGTGCAGTCCGTCCCACATGTATATTACATGTATATTACTGCGGCGTGCAGTCCGATCCAATATATATACTGCTGCGGCGTGCAGCCCGATCCAATATAGGTATATATATATATAATACCTCATAGTGGGTCCTCGACCCTATTCCAGTCAGTATATACTTGGCCTCTCAGGCCCAATATAATATATCACAGTGGGTCTTTGACCCTGTCTCAGTCAATATAGACTTGGCCTTTCAGGCCCAATATAACATCTCATAGTGGGTCCTTGACCCTATCTCATCTCAATCGGTATAGACTTGGCCTTTCAGGCCCACTCAGCTAGAACATGAAATTCCACCTTAGATAATCTCTCTCAATGTACACATCTAGTACGAGCTCATATTATGCTATAAAGCTAGAGCTACGGCTGAGTGTATGTTTCCAACACGATATAAGGGTCACCTAGCTCTATAGGTTCCCTAATGCTCTACAGATCGGCACAAGGCCCCAAACATGGCTATCAGCCCAATTGCACAGTTATAAACTTATTATCAGTCATAACACACAGTATACTATTAGTCCGGAAGGACTAAGTCCGAACCCCCAATCATAATGTCACCACGCCCGTCATAGAACGCGTGTCTCATCTCAATATAGCACTGTGAAGTGCTAGTACGGGGTTTCAAACCCTCAGTACATTATTTACTACTACCACTCACCTCGAACCGGTAGAAGCTTCATGCCCGCGATGCCTTAGCTCATCGAACCGGCATCCACGCATGTCAAAACTAGCCAAAATCAATATAAATATATCGAAATAGGCTAATGGAACATAACCCAATCGAAAGAACTCGAAAAATATCAAAAATCACGAAATTGGCAAAACCCGAGCCCCGGGCCCACAACTCGAAAAAAATTGAAATTTATATTTTCGGAATCCTCGTCTCGCCACGAGTCCGTACATACCAAATTCACAAAAATTGGAGTTCATTTGTCCCCTTAAATCACTATTTCTATCCAAGAGGATTTTCTACCCTTTTCAACAAAAATTCTCAAATTAAACACTAAAACTTACAATAGATTCGAGTTATACCACCTAAATTGAGTTAAGAACACTTACCCCGTTGTTCTCTCCAAAATTCCCACGAAAAATCGCCATTTCCGAGCTCCAAATCGTCAAAAATGACAATATATTTTCGGACCTCAAATATATTCTGTCCGGCACTATTCACGGTACTGTTCACGGCACTGTTTACGGACACTGTACAGGGTACTGTTTACGGACACTGTTCACGGGACTATTCACGGACACTGTTTCACGGGACTATTCACGGACACTGTTTCACGGGACTGTTCACGGGACTATTCACGGTACTGTTTACGGACACTGTTCATGGACACTGTTCGCGGACACTGTTCATTTTCACTGTTCACAGCAGATTTTTCTGCATTTTCTGCCCATTTTCTAAGTCCGGAATTATTCCGAGACACCTCCGAAACACTCCCGAGCCCTCGGGGCTCCAAACCAAATATGCGCATTGACTCTAAAACATCACACGAACTCGCTCGAGTGATCAAATCGCCGAAATAACATCAAAATCATCAATTTTCATCAAATCAAGGCCTAATTTTCCAAAAACTTCCGAAAATACACTTTCGATCAAAAACCCGACCAAACGATGTCCGAATGACCTGAAAATTTACAGACATATCCAAAATCACCTAACGAAGCTACTGCAACTGCCAGAATTCCATTCCGACTCCCGAATCAAAATATCACCCATCAATCGGATTCCGCCAAAATTCCAACTTCGCCAAAATAGGCTAACTTCTTCACCAGACCTCCAAAATTACTTCCAATTGCGCTTCTAAGTCTTAAATCATCCCCCGAAACTAACCGAATTATCGGAATTCAGTTCCGAGCCCTCTAACGCATAAGTCAACGTTGGGTTGACTTTTCCAACTCAAGTTTTCCTTAAAGAGATTAATTGTCCCTTTTCCTACCAAAATCGATCCAAATTGACTCAAAGTTTGCACACAAGTCACATTCGACATTACGGACTTGTACCAACTTTCGGAATCGCATTCTGACCCCGATATCAAAATTTTCACTTACGGTCGAGTTTTCTCATAAACATTCAAATTCATTGTATTTAGCCAAATGACCTCCGGACATCCGAATTCACTTCCGATCACTTTCCCAACTCCAAAATCACCATACAGATCTATTCCCACACTCGGAATCCCAATATCAAAATTTTCACTTACGGTCGAGTTTTCTCATAAACATTCAAATTCATTGTATTTAGCCAAATGACCTCCGGACATCCGAATTCACTTCCGATCACTTTCCCAACTCCAAAATCACCATACAGATCTATTCCCACACTCGGAATCCCAAATGGACATCTATAACTCTAAAATGCCTTCCAACCCAAATTTATGAAATTTTTCTAAAATACTAACTTCCACCATATAGGCCGAAATGCTCACGGGTTATCAAAAACCAAATCCGGACATACGCCCTAGTTCAAAATCATCATACGAGCATGCTGGAACCTTTAGATCCCAATTCCGAGGTCATTTACTCAAAATTCCAATCCTAGTTCATTTCTTCAACTTTCAGCTTTCAAAATGAGAATTTCCATTTAGATTTGATTCCAAGCTTCCTGAATTTTAATTCTGACCATACACACAAGTCAATATACCTGAGATGAAGTTGTTCATGGCCTCAATCTGCTGAATGACGCGTCGGGACTCAAAACGACCGGTCGGGTCGTTACACTTATACTGTTTTGTTTCACAAATTAAAGCAGTTAGGTTTATTGAGCCCCGTTGAACCGAGATTGCCAAATCCTCCTTCCAAATTAGAGGATCACTCAGTAAAATGTGAGTATTGTTCAGGGGCTCCCGAGCATAATACGGAGAGGTGTTGGAGATTAAAACATGCCGTGCAAAATCTTATTGACACCAATAAAATTGAAGTTCAAACACCAGAGGTACCCAATATCAACCAAAATCCACTACCGACTCACTATGAGGCCCATATGATTGAGTTGATACACAAAGAAGGGGAGCTGAAGAAACTGTCACAGACCGTAATGATGATTTGGTCCAGTCAGTCTGTTGCAAAAGAGAGGGTAACCGATGGGGAGACAATGGTCCAAGTCAAGCCGGATGTGTTAGTTGAGAAGGAATCATCAAGCAGTTGTGCAGTGAAAGTAGAACCAAAAAAAGTTACAATACTAGGGGTTGCAAGCAAACCTGTGCTGGTTGTGAAGGGGGCTCGCACAGAGCCTGTCATCATAAAGATGGTAACTCCATTACCATTGATCAATACCAAAGCTATCCCTTGGAGTTATGAACAAGTGGTGGTAACATATAAAGGAAAGGAGGTCAGAGAAGAAGTGTGAAACCCAGGGACTAACTCGTTCGGGAAGGTGTTTTATTCCCGCAAGGTAAGAAAAGCCAATCCAGTAGCGGAAAAGAAACCTGTAACTGCAGAAGAAGCAGAGGAGTTCCTGAAGCAAATGAATATCCAGCACTATTCCATAGTAGAGCAGTTAAGGAAAACACTGGCCCAAGTCTCATTGTTGTCATTGTTAATCCACTCAGATGAACATCGCCAAGCATTGATGACGATATTAAATGAGGCTCATGTCCCTGAAAAGATCACTATAAATCACCTTGAGAAGATTTCAAACAAGATTTTTGAAGTTAACAGGGTAACATTCTCTGATGACAAGCTGCCGTTAGAAGGAACTAAACATAACATGGCACTTTACCTCACAGTAAAGTGTGAAGATTCGGTGGTAACCCGGGTATTAATTGATAATGGGTCTAGTGCAAACATTTGCCCTCTGTCCACTCTAGAGAAGCACAAGATTGATAATGAAAGAATCCACAAGAACAACATTTGTGTGCATGGATTTGACGGGGGTGGGAAGTATTGGGCTGATAGAGTTCCCGATGGAATCCCAAGTATTGGATGTTGTTGTATCTTATAATCTTCTATTGGGCCGATCATGGATCCATGCTATGAAGGTCGTGCCATCTTCATTTCATCAGATAGTAAAGTTCGAATGGGACCGTCAAGAAATTGTGGTCCATGGTGAAGATAATGCTTGCAATACTATCACTCCCTTTGAAGAGGTTGAGGACGACAAGGGCCTATGGGTATACCAGGTGGTAGATACAGTATCAGTTGCTAAGGTTCCGGAGGGTGAGCATGTTCTTGTGCCAAAGGATGCAAATGCATCTATTATGGTAGCCGCGAAAATGCTGAGAAACGGGTTTCTACCTGGAAAGGGATTAGGTGCTTCACTCCAAGGCATCATACAGCTAGTGTTTCTCCCTGGTAATTTTGATACTTTTGGGCTAGGCTTCAAACCCACTGTTGCTGACATAAGAAGAGCTAGAAAGATGAAGAAGAAGGTCTGGATTCTTCCCAAGACAATCCCGCGTCTCTCTAGATCATTTGTCAAAGCAAGTACTAGAAAATTGTCAGCTCCAATTATTCTCAAACCATTGATTGGGTCGAATGTAGATCTGGATCAAGGTTTTGAAAGGCTGTTCGCCGACGTCAATGTGATAGAAGCTGGGGAAGGTTCCAGTGGGGCAAATGTGCAGTTTATGGGGCCTAGAGTCAATAACAACAATTGGACAGCTACTCATCTTCCTACTCGGAGGGGATCTTGGTAGTGGGCTTTGGATTTTCTTTCTTTGTTTTCTGGATTATCCCAGAGTTGTAATCCAATTCCTATTTTACTTATCCAGTATTTTTATAAAGAGTGAAAGTTTCCTTTTTTATATTATGTTTTAATTTTGTTTTCTTCTTTTTTCTTTCTAAACAGTTCTCTTTTTACTGGTTCTAATGAAATGGCATGCACAATGGATCTTCAACCTAGTCTAAAGGATCGATCTGATTCCGAATTAATTATGCAAGAAATCAATTATAATGACGAATCAGAATATGATGAAGATGAGGCTTTTGAAGAGATAAGTAAAGAATTAAGCCAGTTCGAGGAGAAACCCAAGCCCAATTTGAACGATACTAAAGCCGTCAATTTGGGGGATACTGACAATGTTATAGAAACTAAGATAAGCATCCACATAGAATCCAATATAAGGGATGAGCAAATTCAAAACACCCATAGAATTCAAAGATGTTTTTGCATGGTCGTTTGATGACATGCCAGGGTTAAGTACCAGTTTAGTGGTTCACAAAATGCCCACTGACCCGGCATGTCCTCCCGTCAAGCAGAAATTGAAGAAATTCAAAACATATATGAGTATGAAGATTAAGGAAGAAATAACCAAACAGCTGCAAGCAAAGGTTATTCACGTCACCAGATATCCCCATTAGTTGGCTAATATGGTGCCAGTGCTGAAGAAAGATGGGAAAATTCGGGAATATGTTGACTACCGCAATCTTAACAGGGCAAGCCCAAAAGATAACGTTCCATTACCTAACATCCACATTTTGATCGACAATTGTGCTGGGCGTGAGATCGGGTCTTTCGTGGATTTTTATGCTGGGTATCATCAGATCTTGATGGATGAAGAAGATGCGGAAAAGGCAGCTTTCATCACTCCATGGGGAACTTATTGCTATCGGGTAATGCCGTTCGATTTGAAGAACGCTGGGGCGATATACATGAGAGCAATGACTGCTGTATTTCATGACATGATACACAAAGAGATTGAGGTGTATGTAGATGATGTGATCATAAAATCCAAGAGGCGGGAGAACCACGTAGAAGACCTCAGGAAGTTTTTTCAAAGACTTCGGAGGTATGACATTAAGCTCAACCCATCAAAATGTGCATTTGGTGTTCCATCGGGAAAAAATTTTAGTATTCATCGTCAGTCAGCGAGGCATTGAGTTGGACCCATCAAAGATCAAATCCATCCAAGAATTGCCAGCGCCGGAGAACAAGACCGAAGTAATGAGTCTTTTAGGAAGATTAAACTACATCAGCCGATTCATTGCTCAGCTCACATCGACATGTGAACCTATTTTCAGGCTGTTGAAGAAGGATGATGTAGTTAAGTGGACTGAAGAATGCCAAGAGGCTTTTGATAAGATAAATGAGTATTTGTCAAACCCACATGTGTTGGTTCCACCTGAACCCGGGAGACCCCTAATTATTTATCTAACAGTCTTGGATAACTAGTTTGGCTGCGTATTGGGGCAACATGACATCACTGGCAGGAAGGAACATGCCATCTATTATCTCAGGAAGAAGTTCACGATTTAAAAAGTTGATTACACTCATCTTGAGAGGACGTGTTATGCCTTGACTTGGGTAGCTCAGAAGCTTAAGCATTATCTATCGTCCTACACTACTTATCTCATTTCGCGCTTAGATCTGTTGAAGTATATTTTCCAGAAACCTATGCCCAATGGGAGGTTAGCAAAATCACAAATATTACTTATGGAATTCGACATCATCTGTGTGACGAGGACAACTATGAAAGCCCAAGCGTTAGCCGATCACTTAGCTGAGAATCCTGTTGATGATGAATACGAACCTTTAGGGACGTATTTTCCTGATGAAGAAGTGTTGCATGTTGATGAGTTGGAACTAACCAAGTTACCAAGATGGAAACTTTTCTTTGACGGAGTTGCAAATGCAAAAGGAGTTGGAATAGGAGCGGTACTTATTTCTGAAACAGGACATCATTATCCTGTTACATCTCAACTATGCTTCTATTGTACCAACAACATGGCTGAATATGAAGCATGCATTTTGGGGTTACGGTTAGCTATGGACATGGATGTCCAGGACGTCTTGGTCTTGGGAGACTTGGACCTTCTGGTACATCAGGTTCAAGGTGAATGGGAAATAAGGGATTTGAAGTTTATACCATATTCAATGATTTCATGATCTGATGAAACGTTTCCGGTCAGTGGAATTCAGACATATCCCAAGAATGCGTAATGAGGTTGCCGATGCTTTGGCTACTCTAGCATCAATGTTGCATCACCTGGACAAAATTCATGTTGACCCATAACATATTCAGATTTGGGATCAACATGCTTAGTGCAATATGGTAGAGGAAGAAATGGATGGCGAGCCATGGTTTTATGATGTCAAAGAATACCTCAGGATGGGGATATACCCAGAGCAGACAACTGGATAACAAAAGAGAGCTATTCGGCAATTTGCAAATGGATTTTTCCTCGGTAGAGGAGTGCTGTACAAAAGAATGCCAGATTTGGGTTTGTTGAGATGTATAGATGCTGGTCAAGCCACGTCAGTAATTACAGAAGTACATGCTGGAGTTTGTGGACCCCATATGAGTGGATACGTATTGGCTAAGAAGATTCTATGAGCAAGATATTATTGGTTCACTATGGAGCGCGACTACATCCGTTTCGTGCGAAAATGCCATCAGCGTCAGATAAATGGAGATCTGATTCATTCTCCACCTACAGAATTACATACAATGCCAGTGCCATGGCCATTTGTTGCTTGGGGTATGGATGTCATTGGACCCATCGAGCCAGAAGCTTCCAACGGTCACAGGTTCATTCTGGTAACCATTGACTGTTTCACCAAGTGGGTTGAAGCTAAAACTTTCAAGTCAGTGACTAAGAAGGCAATTGTGGATTTTGTGCATTCATATATCATCTGTAGATTTGGGATTCCAAAAATGATCATCACGGATAACGGTGCCAATATTAACAGTAGTTTGATGAAATAAGTATGTCAATAGTTTAACATTACACACCGTAACTCCACACCGTATCGTCCCAAGGCCAATGGAGCAGATGAGGCAGCCAACAAAAATATCCAGGCAATGGCATGAAAACTACCATTTGCATTGTTGGTTTATCACACTAATGTTCGAACTTCAGTAGGTACAACTCCTTATTTGTTGGTATACGGAACTGAAGCAGTGATACCAGCAGAAGTTGAAATTCCATCCCTCCGAATTGTCGTTGAAGCTAAAATTGACGACCATGAGTGGGTCAAAGCCTGATTGGAGAAATTGAGTTTAATTGATGAAATGAGATTGGAAGCATTATGTCATGGCCAATTGTATCAAAAGAGAATGGCAAAAGCATATAATAAAAAGGTGCGTCCCAGGAAATTTGAAGTGGGACAGCAGGTGCTGAAGCGAATCTTGCCACATCAGGCCGAAGCAAAGGGCAAGTTCGCCCCGAACTGGCAAGGGCTGTATATTGTGACCAGAGTGTTGTCAAATGGTGCTTTATGTCTAAAAGATGTCGAAGGAAGATGCATCGACATGGCTCTCAGTTCTAATGCGGTCAAGAGATATTACATGTAATTTCTTTGATTATGAATTTGGTTAATTTGTTTGTTTGAACTTGGTGTTTATCGGATAATGAAATAACGGAGGCAATTCTTTCTTCTATCCAAAGACTTTAAACCTTTGCTTTCCCCTTTATTGAGGCTTACTTATTTTTTCGTATCCCTCTCTTGGAATCGTTAATGAAAAAAAATGATTGAAAAACAAAAAAAAAAGAAAAGAAAAGTCGCAAGAAAATAAAATAATTAAGTGAACTACGTTCGACCTGATTCCTCAAAGAGAATATGTAGGCGCCTCACGGCTCGGTCATAATGCAACAAAATTCAATCCCTCCCCAAGCAAGCAAACTGGGGTAGAAGTTAAGTTTTTTTTATTTTTATTTATTTTTTTGTAAAAAAAAAAGCTTTAATCCCAATAGTTGTAATAGTCTACCCGTCAAAGTTATTTGGAACTTTTATATCCTTTTCTTTTAAACCCCACATAAAACCCATGTTGATGTCCAAAAAAAATCCTCCCGATCAGTGTTCGAAAAGTGCCAAGATAGACAAATGAAAGCCGAGAATAACACGTTGGTCCCCGAATGAACAAGGATCATGATCTGAAATAATTGATAATCATAAGAACTCCCAGTAGAGAGAAGCTTATCGTTAACACTCCAATCCCTATCTGAGAAGATAAAATGAGAGAGTCTTATGAGTGAAAACCTTCACAGGCACCATAAGGTGACGTAAGCTGAGAGAAGAAAAATGAGAGAGTCTTATCGGTGAAAACCTTCATAGGCACCATAAAGCATCAGGAGCAGAGAGAAACGAGAGAGTATTATTAGTGAAAACCCCTTGAAGGGCACTAGCGAAAATGATGCTCATTTTTGTAAAGAGTTGGGCACATGTTTATTCCCCGCAAGCGAAGACATCAGAAAGATTGATCGACACAAATAGACAAGGTTGATTAATCCGGAATGCACGACATGATCGTTGGAATTGGTTATACCACCCCAGATAAGTTTCTATTTCTTTTCTTTTTCCCAGCATTTGTTCAGAAAGATTTTCTTTTTCTCTACTTTTTCATTTCTTTGTTTTTTGTTTGCGATAGATCTTTCAAAGAATAATGCCAATTTCCAAAATAGGGCAAAGCAAAATATAAGTAAGATATACCAAGGAGAAAGGAAATATGAAAGAAAAGACAGCAAAGAATAACAGTTGAGAAATTTGTGGATAAGGATCATCGGGAAAAAGGAGCATTCCCGACAGATTATTGACCAAAAGTCCAAGATGGACGAATAACCAAAGTAGGGAAAGGAAAAAAGGAAAAACCATCCCTAGCAGCAATGTCATCCCCAGCAAATAAGATCGTTCCTCAACGAAGTTCGGGAATGTAGACCAGGGAAAAGAAAAATGGAGAAACCATCCCCAGCTGAAGTGACACAATGACTCACCATGTTTTAAACTGACAAAATTTTCTTTGATTTGAAGTAGAGAAAGAAATTGTTATTAGTAGCATAAATGCATGCCACAAGGAAGAAGCACCAAAACTGGGGCAGAATATTTTCTGCCATTGTTGAAAATTTTCTTAGGGGGGCAAGGAAATCAAATCAAGATATAAAGGAAAATACATCCCCAGGAGGAGTGGCATGACCGCTCACCGCACTTTAAACTGATGAAATTTTCTTTGATTTAAGAACATGGACGGAATCTATGTCCATCTCAAGATGTCAACATCACATCAAGCTTTTGCAATACATCAGTCTAGAAAATTACACAAGCAAGCACCATATGTCAGGTTTGTCCACCTTCAAACTGGATATTTTAGTTTCATCCGCCTTCGAATAGGATATTTTAGATTCATCCGCCTTCGAATAGGATATTTTAGGTTCATCCGCCTTCGAATAAGATATTTTAGGATCATCCGCTTTCGAATAGGATATTTAGGATAATCCGCCTTCGAATAGGATATTTTAGGCTCATCTGCCTTAGCATGGGATATTTTAGGTTCATCCGCCTTCGAATAGAATATTTTAGGATCATCCGCCTTCGAAAAGGATATTTTAGGTTCATCCTCCTTCGAAAAGGATATTTTAGGTTCATCCGCCTTCGAATAGGATATTTTAGGTTCATCCGCCTTCAAATATGATATTTTAGGTTCATCCGCCTTCGAATAGAATATTTCAGGTTCATCCGCCTTCGAAGAGGATATTTTATGTTCATCGGCCTTCGAATAGGATATTTTAGGTTCATCCACCTTCGAATAGGATATTTTAGGTTTATCCGCCTTCGAATAGGATATTTTAGGCTGATCCGCCTTCGAATAGGATATTTTAGGCTCATCCGCCTTCGAATATGATATTTTAGGTTCACCTGCCTTTGAATAGGATATTTCAGGTTCATCCACCTTTGAATAGGATATTTAAGGTTCATCCGCCTTCGAATAGGATATTTTAGGTTCATCCGCCTTCGAATAGGATATTTTAGGTTCACCCGCCTTCGAATAGGATATTTCAGGTTCATCCGCCTTCGAATAGGATATTTTAGCTTCATCCGCCTTCGAATATAATCTTTTAGGTTCATCCGCCTTCGAATAGGATATTTTAGGTTCATCCGTCTTTGAATAGGATATTTTAGGTTCATCCACCTTCGAATAGGATATTTTAGGTTCATCCGCCTTCGAATAGGATATGTTAGGTTCATCCGCCTTCGAATAGGATATTTCAGGTTCATCCGCCTTCGAATAGGATATTATCGGTTCATTCGCCTTCGAATAGGATATTTCAGGTTCATCCGCCTTCGAATAGGATATTTTAGGTTCATCCGCCTTCGAATAGGATATTTTAGGTTCATCCACCTTCAATATGATATTTTAGGGTCATCCGCCTTCGATTAGGATATTTTAGGTTCATCCTCCTTCGAATAGGATATTTTAGGTTCATTCGCCTTCAAATAGGATATTTTAGGGTCATCCGCCTTCGAATAGGATATTTTAGATTCAGCCACCTTCGAATAGGATATTTTAGGGTCATCCGCCTTCGAATAGGATATTTTAGGTTCATTCGCCTTCAAATAGGATATTTTAGGTTCATTCGCCTTCAAATAGGATATTTTAGGTTCATCCGCCTTCGAATAGGATATTTTAGGTTCATCCGCATTCGAATAGGATATTTTAAGTTCATCCGCCTTCGAATAGGTTATTTTAGGTTCATCCTCCTTCAAATAGAATATTTTAGGTTCATCCTCCTTCGAATAGGATTTTTTAGGTTCATCCGTCTTTGAATAGGATATTTTAGGTTCATCAGCCTTCAAATAGGATATTGGTTTGAATTATCCCGAAAAAGGACGTTTAATTTATTTTGACCCGAGTGGTCTTGCCGGTATAAACATTGTCGAGTACATATTTTGTAAATTATTGCCAAATTCATTTTACTTTTAAGTTGTTAATGAAGTCAGGAGCCCACCAAAAGAAAAGAAAGGTGATTTAAAGTATCTGTTAGAAGCAGGAGCCCACCTGTAGAATGGACACATATTTCAAATAATAGTAGACAAGCAACATCAGAAGGAATGGCAGAAACATCGCCAAGGCAACAACAAGAAGTCCATTGGAAGAATACAAGATACAAGTTCAAGGCAACACAAGAACTAGATGAAAATATAGATAAGATTTTACAATTCATATACCATAATTTAGTCTAGCTTTTTATTTTAGCATGGTGTAATAAGGAGGTCGGCAAGCAGTAGCCACAACAGCAGCATCAGTAACAGCAAAATCACAATCTCATGGTAGTCCCAGCTACCAAAACTTCCCGAACTACATTGACCTGATTCTCTTTTAGCCAGGGATATGTAGGAGAACCTTTGAAGCAAATGTTTGGTCAATTTTTTTTTTGAAAAAAAAATGATTCTCACGGAGTGCTCAAACGGGCAAAAATCGCTCGTATTCGCTCACTTGTCTTTGCACGAAAAACTCTTCGTGTTTACACGCAAAGAGAGGCAGCTGTGAGCACGTGATATTTGCCCTATAAGAGAAATACTCCCAAAAATTCAAAATAAAATAATTTTAGTTTGCTTGTAATTGTTGTTAATTTTGTGTTATTTTTCTTGAATTATTTGCATTTATCTATGCATATTTATTTGTTTAAATAAATAAAAATACAAAAATATGTTTCAATTGTATATAAAATTCAAGTTTATAATTAAGAGTAATTAAGTTTGTTTTACAAAAAATATAAAATCAAAATAATATGTACTTTTGCATTTTTGGCATTAAATGTCCAAATTGTGCGAATTTATTTTAATTGATGTTTAATTTTTGTGTGATAATTATTATTAGAAATTAATTAGTATTTTTAGATAATTTTGGTTTTTATAATTTAATATTAGCATTTTAGTTTTATTAGTAATAGAAAAGAGAACAAAAAATCAAAGGAAAACCGGATTGGGCTTTTATCCAATTCAAAAAGTTTCAAGCCCAGAACAAATACCCAACCTAAAACCCCTCTTGCCCAATCCTACCCCATATGACCAATAACACTATTCCTAACTAAGACATAGAATAACGCTAACTATGCCAAAAAAAAAAAAAGAAAAACCCTAAAACACACAAGCCTCTACCCTAATTTTTCCTCTCTTCTTCCTCCTTCTTCTTCAACTCACCTCTGCCAGCCAGCCACCATGGTTGCCTGTCACTCACTGTAACGACCCGACCGGTCGTTTTGAGCTCCAGCGCGTCATTCAGCAGATTGAGGTCATGAACAGCTTCATCTCAGGTATATTGACTTGTGTGTATGGTCAGAATTAAAATTCACGAAGTTTGGAATCAAATCTAAATGGAAATTGTCATTTTGAAAGCTTAAAGCTGAAGAAATGAACTAGGATTAGAATTTTGAGTAAATAACCTCGGAATTGGGATCTAAAAGTATAAGCATGCTCGTATGATGGTTTTGAACTTGGGCGTATGTCCGGATTTGGTTTTTGATAACCCGTGAGCATTTCGTCGTATATGGTGGAAGTTAGTATTTTAGAAGAATTTCATAAATTTGTGTTGGAAGGCATTTTAGAGTTATAGATGTCCATTTGGGATTCCGAGTATGAGAATAGATCCGTATGGTGATTATGGAGTTAGGAACGCGATCGGAAGTGAATTCGGATGTCCGGAGGTCATTTTGAAGTCATTTGGCTAAATATAGGAATTTGAAGGTTTATGAGAAAATTCGACCGGAAGTGAAAATTTTGATATCGGGGTTGGAATACGATTCCGAAATTTGGTGGAAGTCCATAATGTCGAATGTGATTTGTGTGCAAACTTTGAGTCAATTCAGATCGATTTTGGTAGGAAACGGGACAATTAATCTCTTTAAGGAAAGCTTAAGTTGAAAAAGTCAACCCAATGTTGACTTATGAGTTAGAGGGCTCGGAACTGAATTTCGATGATTCAGTTAGTTTCGGGGGATGATTTAAGATTTCGGAGCGCAATCGGAAGTAATTTTGGAGGTCCGGTGAAGAAGTTAGCCTATTTTGGCGAAGTTGGAATTTTGGCGGAATCCGATCGATAGGTGAGATTTTGATCTCGGAGTCAGAATGGAATTCCGACAGTTGCAGTAGCTTCGTTAAGTGATTTTGGGTATGTTTGCAAAGTTTCAGGTCATTCGGACATTGTTTGGTCTGGTTTTTGATCGAATGTGAATTTTGATAGTTTAAGTTTAAGTTTGAATCGAATTCTAGGATTTTGGTTATTTTTTATGTTTAAGGTAGCATTTTTATGATCCAAGCAAGTTTGAATAAAGTATTAGGTTGAGTTTGTGTTTTTGGTTGAGGTCCCGAGGGCCTCGGGGTGATTTCGGATGCCTAACGGGCATTTTTGGTTTGGAAAAAAAGTTGCTGAAATGCAGCAGATTTTCAGGTGCTAGTAGCCTACTTTGGGAGCTCATATCTTATAATCTATAAGGAATCATAAAAAGTGCGAAACACGAAAGTTGTAGAACTTCGTGTCTAGTTTCCAGAAAGCTAAAGAACTCGAAATTTGGACATCTGTATTAGAAGTTAGAATCGACGGACAATGACTGCTGGAGCAATAGGATGTACAACTTGTATAACACAAGTGCAAGGTACAACTAGACGAAGCACGGGCAGATTCTTTATTACACGAAATTGGATTATTTCTTTCATTTATTTCATTTGGTTTGGATGATTTTGGAGAGCTTCAAGAGGGGGATTTTCATCATCAATGTGAAGGTAAGTTATCCCCACCTATTTTGAGTTAAGTACATCAATTATGTATGGATTTGAGCATGAAAATTGTAGAAAAATTGAGGATTTAGTCCTATGGATTTGAAAATAAGATTTGGTGATTTGAGGGGTCAAATAAACTCCGATTTTGATGAACTTTATATGTACGGACTCGTGGCGACACGAGGATTCTGAAAATATGAGTTTTATAATTTTTCGAGAAGCGGGCCCGGGCCTCGGGTTTTGGCAACTTCGTGTTTTTGGGTGTTTTTCGAGTCCTTTCGATTGGGTTATGATTCATTAGCCTATTTTGATGTATTCTTATTGGTTTTGATAAGATTTGGCACCCGAGGAGGTCGATTTGCGAGGAAAGCGCAAGGCGAGCTAGGACTTTTGGCCGGTTCGAGGTGAGTGGTGGTAATAAATGGTGTACAGAGGGTTTGAAACCTCGTACTTGCACTATACCGTGATATGCTGAGATGGAACACGCGTCATGTGACGAGCGTGGTGGTATTTCTGGGGATTTGGACTTGGTCCTTCCCAACGGATATTTTACTGTGTAAAATGACTGAGATTTAGCTTATATCTGTGTATTTGGGCTAGTAGCCGTGTTTTAGGCCTTGTGCTGATCTATAGAGTAATAGGGAAGCCTGTAGAGCTAAGTGACCCTTATATCATGTTGGATACATACACTCAGTCGTATTCATAGTTGTATAGCATATCATGAGCCAGTACTAGATGTGTACTCTGAGTGAGACTACCTGCGGTGGGATACCCTGTTCAAGCTGAGTGAGCCCGAGAGGCCAAGTCTAGTTGACTAAGATGGGGGTGATGACCCGCTGTGAGGTATTTTATACATACATATATATATATATATATATATCTCAGTATTATATATATGATATATATATATGGATCGGACTACACGCCGCAGTAATATATATATATATATATATATGGATCGGAGTGCACGCCGCAGTGATATATATGTGAATCGGAATGCACGCCGCAGTATTATAGCGCTTGGCTGAAGGAGCCCCTCCGGAGTTTGCACGTACCCCTAGTTATATATATTGGATCGGGCTGCACGCCGCAGCACTATATATATTGGATCGGGCTGCACAACGTAGCACTATATATATTGGATCAGACTCTACGCTGCAACACTATATATATTAGATCGGGCTGCATGCTGCCGCACTATATCTATATATTGGATCGGGCTGCATGTCGTAGCGCTATATGAATCGGATCGAGCTGCACGTCGCAGCACTCTATATATATTGATTCGGGCTGCACGCCACAGCACTATATATATTGGATCGAGTTGCACGCGGCAACACCATATATATCGGATCGGGTTGCACGCCACAACGCTATATATATTAGATCGCGCTTCACGCCGCAGCACTATATATATTGGATCGGGCTGCACACTGCAGCACTATATATATTGGATCGGGCTGCACGCCGCAGCACTATATATATTGGATCGGGTTACACACCGTAGCACTATATATGTTGGATCGGGCTGAACGTCACAGCACTATATATATTGAATCGGGCTGCACGCTGCAGCACTATATCTATATATTGGATCGGCTGCATGCCGCAACGCTATATAAATCGGATTAAGCTGCACGTCGCAGCACTGTATATATTGAATCGGGCTGGACGCCACAGCCCTATATATATTAAATCGTGTTGCACGCCGCAACACTATATATATGGAATCGTGCTGCATACCGCATCACTACATATACTGGATCGGGCTGCACACCGCAGCATTATATATATACATATATATTGGATCGGGCTACACGCCGCAGCAGTATGAGTGAGGACTAGGTCAGTGTGGGGTCATTGTGAGATAGTTGTGGACTAGAATTGGACTTATCACTGTAGAGATGACTTACCTGTGAGGTTATTCTTAGAGCTGTTTAGTGATAGTACATGTGTTCTTATTTTCAGTTGTTATTTATTATTATTTCTCACATAGTTGAAAGATACTCACTCCACTCCCCTGCACTTTATGTGCAGATACAGGTGTTCTGGAAGACAGTTGAGCTACCCACAGTTGCTACATTTCTATTATTGCGAGGAGACCTCGAGGTAGCTGCTAGTGTCTGCAGGACCCGATCTCTCCCTCTCTATCACTTTGTCTTTTACTATTCTGCCTAGACTTGGATTGTATAGGATACCTTCAATTTGTTAGAGGCTCAGACTTGTGACACCGGATTCGTTGGGCTGTAATTTGTGTATTTTGTTTCCGCACTTGTTGTTTTGTTATGAAAATAAGCTATTAACTTTAATTGATCAGTATTAATTAATAAATGGGTTGGTTATTTGGAAATTATGGCCGGGCTTGCCTAGCAATGTGTTGGGCGCCATCACGACCGGGGTTTGGGCTGCGACAAGTTGGTATCAAAGCCTAGGTTACTAGGTCTCGTGAGTCATGAGCCGATTTAGTAGTGTCTCGTAGATTGATACGGAGACGTCTGTACTTATCCTCGGGAGGTTGCAGACCTTTTAGGAAACACTTCACATTCTTGGAATTCTTATTGTGCGTACTTGATTCAGCTTGAGGTATGATTCTTGAAATTCCTTCTGCACGTTGATGTGCATACTCGAGTGCTTAGTAACATATTTTCCTTGATGGTTTGTGATTCCCCGATCGAGGGGCGAGATATCACCTTTGTGAGTTCATGCTGGGCCATTCGGGAGAACTTGAGGCCGGATCTTTGTCTATGGCTTGAGCACCGAGGTTCTGATTTTGTGAGCTGGATAAACTTATATGTTTAGTATTGTCCCTAATTGTGGGAATGTCGTCTAGATAGCCATGTGATATGTATCATGGTGGAAGGTGTGCTCAAATACTAAATTGAGGCGAAGCAGGTGGGTTATCTCTTGTGGAGTGCCCTTAGGTGAGCTGATTTTTATGTGTAATTGAAAGGTATTTGATATGTATTATGATTTGATTATGTGCCACGGATGTCAGTGTATCAAATTTGATAATATAATTCGTGCAGTATTGAGATTTAGGTTGTTGATATACCTTGTAATGTCTTGTTGAGTTATGGACATGTTGTTAGGATGGTTTGGTGATTCTCTAGCAGGTGGATAGGCTCAAATTACAAAGGAAACTCTGTCGAAATTTTTGGAAAATTTGGGACTTAGAAAAATATTTCTGTCACCTAAAGATTAGGCTTAAATGTTGTGTGTGAATAAATACAAGAATTACAGAAGAGTTAAGATTTTTGATGATTCGAGTCTCTACCAAAGCTTATATATGACTTGAGTTTAATCTCACTATAACAGTGTGGCATCATTGGAGTAAGAATACCATGAGTGGTTAAAAGTGCCTTGATATATGGCTTCGAGTCAAGTTGGGAGGTTGTTATTGATTAACTGATTGCACTGTTGTGTGTCATGTTGGTTCTATCTCAAAGTATGTTGGCGAATCAGTTCTGGTCGCGAAAATTGAGCCGATAATGGTGAGGGTGAAGGAAAATTTTGATAAAGGTTGTATGGTGCGTCGTAGATATGAAGGAATATTAGAATGTTTTGAGTTACTGTTGATAAAGAATGCTCTCTGCATAGAAAAAAATGGGTATTTGTATCCGTATGAAATCATGTTTGTGGTGTCAGAGTACTAACATGCACAAGTGGTTCTGTTCATTTAGGGCATGTGATTTACAGCTGAATAAGGGTGAATGACTCTCGCGAGAATTGTATTACTGTGTTCAAGGTTTTGCATATGACAATCTTGTGTCCTATGTTTGTGTATGTGGCTAGGGACTGTGGTTTCATTAGAAGAGATCAAGACTTGTGCTATGTTATGTCATTATGTGATTCTATGTATCCGTATTTTGAAGGTAATGGTAACGAATTCAGATTCGCAGGAAGTTCTTCAAGTACTGTGTTCTGGAATGTGGTATTTCTGGAAGACGTTTGATAGGGTATTCGGCGGCCTATGGGTCTTAGATAGGGTGGTCTTATGTGCGAGTCTCATGTGGTAAACCTGAGTTGAGGTATTATAGTGCTACAGTAAAGGCTAATATTAAATTAAAGATGAATCAGAAAGGAGGTTGGGTAAATGGAACAGCTTGATAATGAATCGAAATGATATGATAAGGATACAATTAATTCCTGGTATGTGCTCGAAGTAATGAGTCTTGCAGGTATTGTGCAACAAAGCTCTTGTGTGCTGGCAGTTTGCTTAGCAGGGTATATGATCAAAAGGGACAAGGTAATGTAAACTGATAATATCTAGTGGTGTGGTGGTATTCTCTTGTTTGATCGACTGTGATGATTGAGTTGTTGATGGCATAGTAAAAAAAAATTCTGAATGGATTTCGTGGTATGAAGGGATGCTTGATATGTGTTATATATTCGTACAGTGGAGTGTGGAATCAGACATAGTGATTCATATGTTATATATGTGTTGGAGACCAGAAGTTCTCGTAATCCGCCTATAGAGTGGTTGTATATCGTGTGTATCGGCACCGTTTAGCGGTTATTGGTAATTGGAAACCCTAGTGGCTCTATCTCTGCTTGATATGATGAATTTTGGTTATGATATTTGATTGTAGATTGGTTGTCATAAGTCAGGTTTCCTAGACTAATGTGATACGGACCATGTCGGAAAGTGCCACAGGTTGCGTGGCAAGATGCATCGGATTATGTTCTAACAGAGTATTTTTGTATCCTAAAGACTAGCGCATGACTGGTGAGTATTGCTTCTTAATGGGGCATTCGTGGCGGATGTCAGTGCAGAGGTGTTTCACGTGGAATCAGTGTTTGGATGGAATCGTGTGTGCAACAAAGAAATGTGGAAAAATGACCTTGCGGGTCAAAAATTGTGTGTTCTATTCTATGATGTGAGACGGATCTGTAGCCTTGTGTTGTGATTGCACTGGAAAGCTTGAGGTATAACTCTTTCATTTGAGTTATTTTCATGAATTTTGAATGTTCGGCCTGTTGCTTATTGGTGTGCGTATTGTATGAGCTGAGGCTTAGGCCCGTATTGAGGTGTCATATGTGAGGTGGTCATTGGGGTCATTGGTGGATACGAACATATTTGATTTCGACTTGTTAGAAGGATAATATCGAGGTTCGGCTCGAAAATCTGTTATGGTATTAGTCAAAAGGGAAGAGGCTTCATAAATGGTTGATATGAGGAATTGTTACAGTTTAGCGCGTGTTTTATTTATCGTTGGCAGTATATGTAAGTGTTAGAATAAGACTTCAACTAATAAGAGGTTTCCATCGGTGTTTGGGTATTGTAGGCAACTGCGGTAAATAAAGAATGTTATTGTGGTCATATGAGTAAAGTGATGCAAAGTGTGAATTCAACAAAGTTATGCATTAATGTTTGGGTACAAAGTGTGGAGATTGATATGGTGGTCGAATGATGGAAACAGACTTGGCCAGAAATTCAGGATGTTGGAATTTGGCCAAATGGCTTATTCGCTTGAATAAAGAATTATATCTATAGAATTATATAGCTAATGTGCTCAACTAAGTAGTGGTAGCACGGGAAGGTGCATGATGTGTTAAACAAGTTATTTGAGACTACATCATTGTAGTTCTCGACACGTTCGATGACGAACGTATGTTTAAATGGGGGAGATTGTAATGACCCAACCGGTCGTTTTGAGCTCCGGTGCGTCATTCAGTAGATTGAGGCCATGAACAGCCTCATCTCAGGTATATTGACTTGTGTGTATGGTCAGAATTAAAATTCAGGAAGTTTGGAGTCAAATCTAAATGGAAATTCTCTTTTTGAAAGCTTAAAGTAGAAGAAATGAACTAGGATTAGAATTTTGAGTAAATAACCTCAGAATTGGGATTTGAAAGTTCCAGCATGCTCGTATGATGATTTTGAACTTGGGCGTATGTCCGAATTTGCTTTTTGATAACCTGTGAGCATTTTGGCATATATGATGGAAGTTAGTATTTCAGAAGAATTTCAAAAATTTGTGTTAGAAGGTATTTTAGAGTTATAGATGTCCGTTTGGGATTCCGAGTCTGGGAATAGATCCGTATGGTGATTATGGAGTTGGGAACACGATCGGAAGTGAATTCGGATGTCCAGAGGTCATTTTGAAGTCATTTGGCTAAATATAGGAATTTGAAGTTTTATTAGAAAATTCGACCGGAAGTGAAAATTTTGATATCGGGGTCGGAATGCGATTCCGAAAGTTGGTGCAAGTCTGTAATTCGAAGGTGACTTGTGTGCAAACTTTGAGTAAATTCGGATCGATTTTGGTAAGAAATGGGACAATTAATCTCTTTAAGGAAAGTTTAAGTTGGAAAAGTCAACCCAACGTTGACTTATGAGTTAGAGATCTCAGAACTGAATTCCGATGATTCGGTTAGTTTCGGGGGATGATTTAAGACTTAGGAGCGCAATCAGAAGTAATTTTGGAGGTCCGGTGAAGAAGTTAGCCCATTTTGGCGAAGTTTGAATTTTGGCAGAATCCGATCGATTGGTGATAATTTGATTAGCGAGTCGGAATGGAATTCTGACAGTTGCAGTAGCTTCGTTAGGTGATTTTGGATATGTCTGCAAATTTTCAGGTCATTCGGACATCGTTTGATCGGGTTTTTGATCGAATGTGAATTTTGAAAGTTTAAGTTTAAGTTTGAACCGAATCTTAGGATTTTGGTGATTATTGATGTTTAAGGTGGCATTTTTATGATCCGAGCATGTTTGAATGAAGTATTAGGTTGAGTTTGTGTTTTTGGTTGAGGTCCCGAGGGCCTCAGGGTGATTTCGGATGCCTAACGGGCATTTTTGGTTTGGAAAAAAAGCTGCTGAAATGCTGCAGATTTTCAGGTGCTAGTAGGCTATTTTGGGAGCTCATATCTTGTAATCTATAAGCAATCACAAAAAGTACAAAACACAAAAGTTGTAGACCTTCATGTGTAGTTTCCAGAAAGCTAATGAACTCAATATTTGGACATATTTACTAGAAGTTATAATCGATGGAAAATGACTGCTGGAGCAATAGGATGTCCAACTTGTATAGCACGGGTGCAAGGTACAACTCGACGATGAACGGACACATTCTTTATTACACAAAATTTGTTTATTTCGTTCATTTATTTCATTTGGTTTGGATGATTTTGGAGAGCTTCAAGAGGGTATTTTCGTCATCAATGTGAAGGTAAGTTATCCCCACCTATTTTGAGTTAAGTACATCAATTATGTATGGATTTGAGCATTCAAATTTTAGAAAAAATGAGGATTTAGGTATAGGGATTTGAAAATAAGATTTGGTGATTTGAGGGGTCAAATAAACTCCGATTTTTATGAACTTTATATGTACGGACTCGTGGTGAGACAAGGATTCTAAAAATATGAGTTTCATAATTTTTAGAGATGCGGGCCCGGGGCTCGGGTTTTGGAAACTTCATATTTTTGGGTGTTTTTCGAGTCCTTTCGATTGGGTTATGATTCATTAGCCTATTTTGATGTATTCTTATTGGTTTTTATCATATTTGGCACCCGAGGAGGTCGATTTGCGAGGAAAGCGCAAGGCGAGCTAGGACTTTTGGCCGGTTCAAGGTGAGTGGTGGTAATAAATGATGTACTGAGGGTTTGAAACCTCGTACTTGCACTATACAGTGCTATGCTGAGATCAAACACGCGTCATATGGCGAGCGTGGTGGTATTGTGACTGGGGATTTGGACTTGGTCCTTCCCGACTGATAGTTTAATGTGTATAATGACTGAGATTGAGCTTATATCTGTGTATTTGGGCTAGTAGCCGTGTTTGGGGCATTGTGCTGATCTGTAGAGTATTATGGAAGCCTATAGAGCTAAGTGGCCCTTATATCATATTGGATACATACACTCAGCCGTATTCATAGCTGTATAGCATATCATGAGCCAGTACTAGATGTGTACTCTGAGAAAGACTACCTAGGGTGGGATTCCCTGTTCTAGCTGAGTGGGCCCGAGAGGCCAAGCCTAGATTGACTAAGATGGGGGAGAGGACCCGCAGTGAGGTATTATATATATTGGATCGTGCTGCACGCTACAACACTATATATATTGGATCGGGCTGCACATCGCAGCACTATATATATTGGAACGGGCTGTACGGCGCAGCACTATATATATTGGATCGAGTTGCACGCCGCAACACTATATATATTGGATCGGGCTGCACGCCACAGCACTATATATATTGGATCGGGCTGCACGCCGCAACACTATATATATTGGATAGGGCTGCACGCCATAGCACTAAATATATTGGATCGGGCTGCACACCGCAGCACTATATATATTGGATCGGGCTGCACGCCGCAGTACTATATCTATATATTGGATCAGGCTGCACGCCGCAGCGCTATATATATCGGATCGGGCTGCACGCCGCAACACTATATATATTGGATCGGGCTGCACGCCGCAACACTATATATATTGGATCGTCCTGCACACCATAGTGCTATATATATTGGATCGGGCTGCATGCCGCAGCATTATATATATACATATATATTGGATTGGGCTACACGCCGCAGTAGTATGAGTGAGGACTAGGTCAGTGTGGGGTCATTGTGAGATAGTTGTGGATTGGAATTAGACTTATCACTGTAGAGATGACTTACTTGTGAGGTTATTCTTAGAACTATTTAGTGATAGTAAATGTGTTCTTATTTTTAGTTGTTATTTATTATTATTACTCACTGAGTTGAAAGATACTCACCCCACTCCCCTTCACTTTATGTGTAGAAGCAGGTGTTCAGGAGGGCAGTTGAGCTACCCGCAGCTGCTACATTTCTGTTATTGCGAGGAGACCTCGAGGTAGCTGCCGGCGTCCGCAGGACCCAATCTCTCCCTCTCTATCATTTTGTCTTTTATTATTCTGCCTAGACTTGGATTGTATAGGATACCTTCCATCTGTTAGAGGCTCAGACTTGTGACACCGGATTCATTGGGCTGTAATTTGTGTGCTTTGTTACTGCACTTGTTGTTTTGTTATGAAAACAAGCTATTAACTTTAATTGATCAGTATTAATTAATAAATGGGTTGGTTATTTGGAAATTATGGTCGGGCTTGCCTAGCAATGTTTTGGGCGCTATCACGACCGGGGTTTGGGCCGTGACACTTACGTGTCCGAGAACCGCCCATCACAGTCCAGCCACCATCGCCTAGCAGCAAAAACCAACCTGTCGAGCGAAGTCTCACGTCCAAACAACCCTCGTCCTCCATTTAAAAAACCTGTAACAAACCCTTCATGCACCTGTTTGGTCGACCAGCCTGCTGCCTCCAGTCCGTCGAACCACCGTCTCCGGCTGCTACTATTTCTTCTTCCTCAAGCGAAAACTCAACCAAAAATCGGCAGTACCGCCGAGAACCACCGTCGGCTACCACCGTCGTCCAACGCCGGACGGCCGACCATCTCCCCCCCCCCCAACACCACTATATATACATGTATATATATATATATATATATATATATATATATATATATATATATATATATATATATATATGTGTGTGTGTGTGTGTGTGTGTGTGTGTGTGTGTGTGTATTTTTGGATCTAAAATAGTATATATTTGATTATTTTTCTACTTTTTGTTCATCATGTTCTTGGTTATTTCTTCATTTTTGTACTTTAATCATTTGTTTTTTGTTTAGTTTTTACATAGAAATGTTGTAGTTAATCACTTGAATCTTCTATCTTGATTATAATGTTGTTAGATTTAATTCAAAGTTCAATTAATTAATAAGTTTTAGTGATTTAAATATGTTTATTATTGTGTTAAAATTCAGATTTTAAGTTAGAAATTTGAATGTTTTGTTTGATCTTGTTAAGTTAAATATGAATTTAGTAATTAAATCTATTTGTTTGTTATGCGTTTTGTTGTTGTTGAATCTCAAAGAATATTTGATATGAATGTTCAAAATAATTCCAAATTGATTTTGTTGTTCTTCATTTAGTTTGAGTATGTTGTTTAAATTTGATTAAGAATTGGTTAAAATTGTTATATTTTGGTTGTTTGCTTTAGATGAATTGGTTATAGCTGATAAGGTAGAATAGTAAATTTCAGTAATTTCGGGGTTTTTTTGTCATTAAAATGTAGAGAATTATTTGAATTAAAGTATTATGTCCACTAGTTATTTAAATATTATTAAAATTAGAGTGGAAGACAAATATATTATAGTGATAGTTACAGTATTAATAGAATAAGTATAGTCGGGAGTAAAACATAGTGTAGTGAGAATTAAAAGTATAATTAAATATAGTAGTGGGTGTGGGGCTCAAGAAAGTGGAGTAATTAAATGTTATAGTTGTTTGTTTTTTTTAATAAAAGGGGAAGAGGTCTTGCTTATATACAGAAGGAGTTAGAAGAGAAAAGGGGAGAAGAAAGAAAAATTAGAGAGAAAAATCAGAAGAGATTTTAAGTTGAGAGATTTTAGAAAGAAGAGAATTTAGAAAGAAAGATCTGAAAAAAAAATTAAAAAAAACCAAAAAATACAAAAAAAGGAAAAAAAATTGAAGAAGAAAAGAGAGTTTCAATTTTAATTTTCAAAGATATTCTCAAATTCATCTTTTGTTACTAATTTGGTAAAATTCCGATTGGGTTATCCTATTTGTTGTTGATGTGTCGTTACTACTGCTGTGTTGACCGATCCTATTTCTTCTTTTTCTTTTCAATACCAGGTAAATGACTGATTGTGTTTAAGTTAAAAAAAGAATACATATGAAGAATGGATATTTTGAAATTTTTATTAACTTTTTCCTTGTTTTCTTTTACTAATTGTGTTTAAGTTATTTTATGTATTACTATTCTGTAAATTTCTGTCACTTTGAATAATTAGGCTCTTGTAGTAATATTAAATAATAATCTACCTCAATATGGTTATTAGATATTATATGCGTAAATATGCTTATTAATGTCAAACCTTTAATAATTAGAATAAGAGGAAAATAACATAAGTTAGTCTTTAATTAATCAGATTAGTAAGATAGAGTTAGTTTATTAGTTATAAATATTTTTTTATATTGTCATTAATAGGTTAATTGCAAACATGTAACTTAATTTAGTAAAATATGGATTAGAATTATTTTTCGTGAATTAGACATTAAGGCACACTTTAAGTTTAAACAAGACAAGATGTGATGACCCGGCCCGTCATCATGTGAGTTACCATCCCGTTTTCTCTATTATATGCTTGTTCATGTTTCAATATGTGTGGTTGGTGAGTTGAGTCAATTCGGATTGAGTATGCTTGGAAATGAGACAAATAGTCTCTTAGAAGAAGGAATAGTTGGGAAAAGTCTACTGAATGTTGACTTTTGGGTTCGAGAGCTCGGAATCAAATTCTGATGATTTGGCTAGCTTTGGGATATCATTTGTGGCTTAGGAGAGTTATCGGAATTGAATTTGGAGGTCCGGTGTAGAAATATGCTTGAATTGGCTAAGTTGGAATTTTGGCGGAATCCGATCGATAGGTGATATTTTGATCCGGGAGTCGGAATGGAATTTTGACAGTTGCAGTAGCTTCGTTAGGTGATTTTGGATATGTATACCAATTTTCAGGTCATTCGGACATCGTTCGGTCGGGTTTTTGATAGAATGTAGGTTTCAGAAGTTTGGTTGAATCTTAGGCTTGAACCGGCCTTAATTTGATGATTCTTGTGTTTGAGGGTGTGTTTTTATGGTTGGAACAAGTTCGTGTGATGATTTAGAGTGGATTGGTATTTTTGGTTGAGGCCCCGGGGGCCTAGGTTTGGAGGGTCTACGGACGACGTTTGGCATTTTAGGACTGTTGTCATAAATTAAAGCAGTGATTCCGCTTCTGCGGATGGGGAACCGCAGAAGCGGATCCGCAAGGGCGAAATTAGTCTCGCTAAAGCGAGTTCAGACCAGGGCAGGTAATTCCGCAGAAGCAGCTAGGGACTGGCAGGAACGGGCTCGCAGAAGCGAGCCCGTGACCGCAGAAGCGGAAGTAAGGCAGCTGGTGGATCTTCGCAGAAGCGAACAATTGTTCGCTTAAGCGGTCTCGCAGGTGCGAGACCTGGACCGCAAAAGTGAAAATGGACGGTTAAGTGAGGTTCGCAGAAGTGACAAATATGTCGCAGAAGCGGACTCGCAGGTGCGAGTCCAAGACCGCAGAAGCGGAAATCGCGTATGTGTTAAAGAAACAGAAGGGTCTAAATTTCATAAGTTATAACACATTTCGGGCTTGGTTCTAAGAGACGGCTTGGGCGATTTTGAGGAGAAAATCGAGAGGATTCTTCAGGTAAACAACTATGGACTCAATTTATGATTTTGCATTGATAAATTATGAATTTAACACTTGAAAATGGAGGTATGGGGGTGTATTGATGGAGGCTTTTGCTCTAAGCCTGGGTTATTGAAATTTATCGATTTGAATGGGCAAACGGAGTCCAATTTTGATAAACTTTATGTGTATGGACTCGTGTTGAGATGACGATTCTGAAAATTTAACTTTTGTAATTTTTTTAGAAGCGCACTGAGAGTCGGGTTTTGGCAACTTCATGTTTTTGGGTGTTTGTTGAATCCTTTCGATTGGGTTATGTCCATTTAGCCTATTTTGATGTATTCTTATTGATTTTGATCAGATTTGGCATCCGAGGAGGTTGATTTGCGAGGCAAGCGCAAGGCGAGCTAGGACTTTTGCCGATTCAAGGTGAGTGGTGGTAAAAATGATGTACTGAGGGTTTGAAACTCCGTACTTGCACTATACAGTGCTATCCTGAGATGAAACACGCGTCATGTGATGAGCGTGGTGGTATTGTGACTGGGGATTTGGACTTGGTCCTTCCCGACTGATAGTTACTGTGTATAATGACTGAGATTGGGCTTATATTTATGTATTGGGGCTAGTAGCCATGTTTGGGGCCTTGTGCCGATCTGTAGAGTATTAGGGAAGCCTATAGAGCTAAGTGACCCTTATACTATATCGGACACATGCACTCAGCCGTATTCACAACTGTATAGCATATCATGAACCAAGACTAGAGGTGTACTCTGAGTGAGACTACCTGGGTTGAATATCCTGTTCTAACTGAGTGGGTCCGAGAGGCCAAGTTTGTATTGACTCAGATAGGGTCGAGGACTCGTTGTGAGGTATTGATATATATACCGGATCGGGCTGTACGCCACAACAGTATATACATATACATATATTGGATCGGGCTGCACGCCGCAGCATTATATTTATATACATATATATATATATATATATATTGGATCGGGTTGCGCGCCGCAGCATTATATATATATATATATATTGGATCAGGCTGCATGCCGCAACGCTATATATATTAGATTGGACTGCACGTCGCATTAATATATATATATGTGAATCGGACTACACGCCGCAGTATCAAAGCGCTTGGGCTGAAGGAGTCCCTCCGGAGTCTGCACACACCCCCTAGTGAGCGCACTACATATATTGGATCGGACTGCAGGACGCGCAACATTATATATATATATATATATATATATATATATATATATATATATATATATATATATATATATATATTTGGAGTATGAGTGAGGATCGGGCTGTACGCCGCAGTAGGACTAGGTCAGTGTGGGACCATTGAGAGACAGTAGTGGACTGGAATTGGACTTATCACTGTAGAGATAACTTACTTGTACGGTTACCCTTAGAACTATTTAGTGATAGTACAGGTGTTCTTACTTTCAGTTATTACTTATTATTATTACTCACCGAGTTGAAAGATACTCACCCCACTCCCTTGCACTTTATATGCAGATACGGGTGTTCAGGAGGGCGGTTGAGCTACCTGCAACTGCTACATTTCGGTTATTCTGAGGAGACTTCAAGGTAGCTGCTGGCGTCCGCAAGACTCGATCTCTCCCTCTCTATCTTTTTGTCTTTTACTATTCTTCCTAGACTTGGATTGTATAGGATATTTTCCATCTGTTAGAGGCTCAGACTTGTGACACCGCGATTGTTTGGCTGTATTTCATGTATTTTGTTTCCGCACTTGTTGTTTCTGCTATGAAAACAAGCTATTAACTTTAATTGATCAATATTAATTAATAATTGGCTGGTAATATGGATAACATGGTCGGGCTTGCCAAGTAATGGTGTGGGCGCTATCATGACCGGGGTTCGGGTCATGACAAGTTGGTATCAGAGCCTAGGTTAACAGGTCTCGCGAGTCATGAGTCGGTTGGTAGAGTCTCGTGGATCGGTACGGGGACGCCTTTGCCTTTCCTCGGAAGGCTGCAAACCTTTTAGGAAAGCTTCAAATTCTTGAAATTCTTGTCGTACGATTTCGTTGATCCAAAACTGAACTTTGATATTCTATTCTCTTGCCGATAGCGAGAACTCGAGCTTCAGGAAGAGGCGGACAACCACCATTGCCACCCGCTAGAGGTCGTGGACGCGGCCGTGGTCGTGGTAAAGGTAGGGCAGCTTAGGCAGTGCCAGTTGACCCACCCGTTGTTCCTATTCCAGATCAGCCTCCAGTTGCTGAGGTCCCAGCAGCACTTGTTCAGGCACCAGTTGTGCCCATTATTATTCCGGGTCAACAGGAGACCCTGGCTCAGATATTGACGGTTTGCACTGGCCTGGCTCAGGCAGTTTCAGCCTCCACCGCAGCAGCTACATTCGGAACCGGGGGTGGTCATTAGACCCCCGCAACTCGCACTCCAGAGCAGGTAGTGCAGGACCTTCAGACACTTGAGGCTCCACCAGTCCAGCCAGTGGTCCCAGTACAGCCAGCTGTTCAGATTCTGGGGGACAAGGTCCCAGTTATGGCCGATGACGAGTAGCGTCATCTTGAGAGGTTCAGTAGATTATCTCCTCCTATTTTTAGTGGTACTCCGGGCGAGGACGCCCAAGGTTTTCTAGACAAGTGTCGTCAGATGCTCCGCACGGTAGGTATTTTGTAGTCGAGCGGCGTATCCCTTACCACCTTTCAGTTTCAGGGAGCAGCCTTCGCTTGGTGGGAGGCTTATGGGCACCGTAGACCGGTAGAGGCAGCACCATGATCATGGCGGGAGTTCTCCACTATTTTCTTGGAGAAGTGGATACCTCAATCTCAGAGGGAGGATATGCGTAGGCAGTTTGAGTGGCTTCGCCAGAGAGACATGTCAGTGTCAGAGTATGAGGTTAGATTCACAGAGTTATCTAGGGGTGTGCATTCGAATCGGTTTATCGATAAATCGAATCGATTATTTGTTATCGGTTTATCGATTTATTGATTTCGATTTTGAAATTTTCCTTATCGAGTTATCGATTTTGATTTTGATGTGTCCTCTTTGGTTTATCGGTTTATCGATAAACCGATAAGATATATTAAAAAGACTAATATACCCTTATTTTATAATACTATTACAACCTTTCCTTCACTTAACCCTAATATCCTATTATTTCCTTCAGCCGTTTGCTCGCTTATCTCCAGTCTTCAGCATTTACTTTCAAATCTCCTCTCGCCACTCGCCACCATCGAATCGAGATTTGGTATGTCAGAAAGATAGTGTCCGTTGATTATCGTTGTTTCAGGTACTCCTAATTTCTTTCTTCAACTTTTTCTTTTCTCTTAATCTCTTCTATTAGAAGGAATGCTTTCTGTGTAAATTTTTCTGTTTCGTTATTTTTGGTTATATATTTTGTGTGTAATCTCTTCTAATCTGTGTAATCTCTTCTAATATGTTTCGTTATTTTTTTGTGTAATCTCTTTTAATCTGTTTCGTTATTTTTTGTTATATATATCGTGTTTCGTTATTATCTTTTGTTATCTGTTTTGTTAATTTTCGTTAACACTGTTTCGTTAACAGTGTTTCATTATATATTTGTTTCTTTAACTGCTTTTTGGAATTGGAATGAAGGTTACTAGTGTACAATTTTTGAATACAAGTCCTTCAACCACATACTATTAAAAACTGAACTCTTTTATCCAAAAGCAAGATAAAAAAATAGAATATGACAATTGTTTCAGTTTAGAATATTTGCTCATTTTTTGTTTTATTGGCTATCTATAGACTTAAAATTCTGCTGCTCATTTCGTTAATTGACATTGCAATTTTGACACTGAATCGGATATGTGAATTTCGTATGTGTAAGAAACTTATTTAAATTTATTTCTTTTCAACCATAATTTGTAGGTCAAGAGCGAGGAGTGTTGACTTCGTCTTGCTTTGGTTCATTCAACTCGTTTAAAACTGTAAGTTACATTCTTCATTCACTTTATATGGTTGAAAATGATAAAATTGATCAAGTGGTTGATGAAAGTAGAGGTTCTCAGTCTACTGCTGCAGCTAAATTAATGTGCACATCTTCTTGTCCAGCATCTGGAAAAATCCGGGATATGCTTGACATGTAGTTAAAGTTTCATACTGTGATAAGTTATTGAAGGTCTTGTGCAAAAATATTTTCGTTGAATTTTGTAAATTTTCTTATTGATGTTATCGATAACCGAATCGATAAGCCCCAAAAATCGATAAACTGAAATCGAAAAAATTGAAACCTTATTGAAACGATAGCGATAAGTGTATGTATAAATCGATAATCGATAAGTAATTATCGATAAGGGTCAAAATCGAATCGATAAATCGAATGCACACCCCTAGAGTTATCCAAATATGCATCGTGGTTGGTTCCTACTGATCGGGAGAGGATCAGACGTTTTGTTGATGGCCTTATTTATCCTATCCATATTTTGATGACTCGAGAGAGGGTTCAGAGTCACTCTTTTAAGGATGATGTTGATATCGCTCGCGACATACAGACAGATCGTCGCAGGGAGCGAGAGGAGAGGGAGGCAAAGTGGCCTCAAGGATCAGCTAGTTCTAGTGGCACTCAGACCAGAGGCCAGGGTCAGCAAAGCCGAGGTCGCTCTTTCAGATCTTCACAGCCGGCCCGCTCAGATCATCGTGGGTTGTCTTCTGGCCGAGGTTATCAGGGTTCGCACCAGGGCCAGCCATCTCTCTGTGCTATGCCAGCAGAGAGTTCATCACAAGCCCCATATGTCCAGGGTTCTTCCCGACCTAGTTCATCAGCTGGACACTCCGGTGCGAGGGGCCCTCATTAGTCCCAGTCCCAGTCCCCAGCACCTGGGAGTTGCTTCGAGTGCGAAGAGTTTGGGCACATCCACAGAGAGTGTCTCCATTTTGTTTCTAGGCCATATCAGCAGAGGGGGCAGCCCTCATCTTCTGGTCTATCTACTTCAGCATCCGCCCCGCCAGCTAGGGGTGAGGGTCAGGCAGCTAGGGGTCGCCCTCGAGGGGGAGGTCGATCGGGTAGTCAGGCTAGATGCTATGCTCTTCAGGGCCGCTCTGATGCAGTTGCTTCTGATGCTGTCATTACAGGTATTATTTCAGTCTGCCACAGAGATGCCTCAGTTTTGTTCGATCCTGGTTCTACTTATTCTTATGTATCTACATATTTTTCTCCTCATTTGGGCACGACCCGATGGTTTCTTGCGTTGCCCGTACATGTATCTACCCCGGTGGGTGATACCATTGTTTTGGACCATGTGTACTGGTCCTGTTTAGTCACTATTGGGGGTCTAGAGACCCGAGTAGACCTGTTGCTTCTGAGCATGATTGATTTTGATATAATCTTGGGCATGGATTGGCTATCTCCGTGTCACGCTATTCTGGTCTGTCATGCCTAGATAGTCACTTTGGCTATGTCGGGCATTCAGAGGATCAAGTGGTGAGGCATGACTGACTATGTACCCAGCAGGGTAATATCTTTCCTCAAGGCCCAATGGATGGTTGGGAAAGGATGTCTTTCCTATTTGGCATTTGTGTGGGATGTCGGAGCTGAGACTCCCAGTATTGATTCTGTTCCCATTATGCGGGACTTTCCTGATGTATTCCCCTCAGACCTGTCGGGCGTGCCGCCAGACATGGACATTGATTTTGGGATTGATTTGGTGTCAGGCACTCAACCTATTTCTATACCTCCTTATCGTGTGGCACCAGCTGAGCTGAAAGAATTGAAGGAGCAGCTCCAGGAGCTCCTAGATAAGGGGTTCATTCGGCCAAGTGTGTCATCGTGGGGTGCACCGGTCTTGTTTGTTAAGAAGAAAGATGGCTCAATGAGGATGTGTATTGACTATAGGTAGCTAAAATAAGTAACAGTGAAGAACAAGTATCATCTGCCTCGCATTGATGATTTATTTGATCAGCTCCAAGGAGCTAGGGTATTCTCGAAGATTGATCTTCGTTCAGGCTATCACCAGCTGAAGATCAGAGATTATGATATTAAGAAGACAGCCTTCAGGGTGAGGTATGGGCACTATGAGTTTCTTGTTATGTCTTTTGGGCTGACCAATGCCCCAACCGCATTCATGCATCTGATGAATAGTGTATTCCAGCCATATCTAGACTCTTTTGTGATCGTGTCCATAGATGATATCCTAGTGTACTATTGTAGCCAGGAGGAGCATGCCCAGCATCTTAGAGTTGTATTACAGAGGTTGCGGGAGGAGAAGTTGTATGCCAAGTTCTCCAAGTGTGAGCTCGAGTCTGTGGCATTCTTAGGGCACTTGGTTTCCAGTGATGGTATTCAGGTGGATCTGAAGAAGATAGAGGCGGTGCAGAGTTGTCCTAAACCGACCTCAGCTACTGAGATTCGTAGTTTCCTAGGATTGGCAGGGTATTATCGCCGATTTGTTCAGGGATTCTCGTATATTGCTTCACCCTTGACTAGATTGACTCAAAAGGGTGCTCCTTTTGTATGGTCCGAGGAGTGTGAGGAGATCTTTCAGAAGCTCAAGATAGCATTGACCACAGCACCAGTCTTGATATTGCCGTCAGCTTCAAATTCTTATACTGTGTATTGTGATGCCTCGAGATTTGGCATTGGTTGTGTGTTGATGCAGGAGGGTAGGGTCATTACTTATGCTTCTCGCCAGTTGAAGCCCTTTGAGAAGAACTACCCTGTATATATGATTTGGAGCTAGCATCTATAGTTCACGCTCTGAAGATTTGGAGACATTACCTATATGGTGTTTCTTGTGAGGTGTATACCGATCATCGCAGCCTTCAGCATCTGTTCAAACAGAAGGACCTTAATTTGAGACAGCGGAGGTGGCTGGAGTTGCTTAAGGATTATGACATCACTATATTGTATTATCCGAGGAAGGCCAATGTTGTGGCCGATGCTTTGAGCCGAAAGGCGGTCAGTATGGGCATCTTAGCTTATATTCCAGTTGGGGAGAGGCCCTTTGCATATGATGTTCAGGCTTTGGCCAACCTGCTAGTGAGGTTGGATGTTTCTGAGCCGAGCCAAGTATTGGCTTGTATTGTTTCTCTGTCTTCTTTATATGATCGTATCAGAGAGCGTCAGTATGATGATCCCCATTTGCTTGTCCATAATGACAGAGTTTTACACGATAATGCCAGAGATGGCGTTCTGAGGATGCAGGGCCGTATCTATGTGCCCAATGTAGATGGCCTTTGAAAGTTGATATTAGATGAGGCTCAAAGCTCACGGTACTCCATTCATGCGGGTGCCGCGAAGATGTACCAGGACTTGAGACGGCATTACTGGTGGAGGAAGATGAAGCAAGATATTTTTAGTCATGTGGCCAGGTGTCTCAACTGCCAGCAGGTCAAGTATGAGCATCAGAGACCAGGCGGTGTTCTTCAGCGTATGGTTATTCCTGAGTGGAAATGGGAGCGGATTACCATGGATTTTATGACTGGGCTCCCTCGGACTTCGATGAAGTTTGATTCTGTATGGGTGATTGTTGATCGGCGGACCAAATCCACGCATTTCATTCCAGTATGGACTACTTACTCATTAGAGCGGTTAGCAGTGATCTTTATTCGGGAGATTGTCAGATTGCATGGGTCCCAGTGTCTATCATATCAGATAGAGGCATTCAGTTCACTTCTCAGTTCTGGAGGGCGTTCCAGTGGGATCTGGGTACGCAGGTTGAGTTGAGCACAGCATTTCATCCTCAGACAAATGGAGAGTCTGAGCGTACTATTCAAATCTTAGAGGATATGTTGTGTGCATGTGTGATCGATTTTGGAGGTTCATGGGATGAGTTTTTGCCACTAGCAGAGTTTGCCTACAACAACAGTTATCAGTCGAGTATTCAGATGGCCCCGTGTGAGGCGTTGTATGGTAGACGGTGTAGATCTCCCGTGGGATGGTTTGAGCCTGGTGAGGCTAGGTTGATAGGGACTGAGTTAGTTCCGGATGCTACGGATAGAGTGATGTTGATTCAGGAAAGGCTTCACACAGCACAGTCACGCGCCAGAAGAGTTATGCGGACCGTAGAGTTTGAGAGTTGTCTTTCATGGTTGGTGATAGAGTATTGTTGAAGGTTTCACCCATGAAGAGTGTTATGCGGTTTAGGAAGAAGGGGAAATTGAGTCCCAGGTTCATTGGTCCTTTTAAGATACTCAGGAGGATTGAAGAGGTGGCATATGTGTTGGCCTTGCCACCCAGCTTGTCCAGTGTTCATCCAGTATTCCATGTGTCTATGCCCCAGAAGTATGTCGGGGATCCATCTCATCTGTTGGACTTCAGTACGATTCAGCTTGATGGTGATCCATCTTATGTTGTGGAGTCAGTGGCTATTCTGGGTAGACATGTTCGAAAGTTGAGGTCTAAGGACATTGCTTCAGTCAAGGTGCAGTGGATAGGCCGGCCCGTGGAGGAGGCTACTTGGGTAAACGAGAAGGAGATGCGGAGCAGATATCTTCACTTATTTGAGTCTCCAGATTTGTTTCTTGACCCGCTCGAGGACGAGCGTTTGCTTAAGTTGGGGAGAATGTGATGACCCGTCCCGTCATCATGTGAGTTACCATCCTGTTTTCCCCGTTATATGCTTGTTCATGTTTCAATATGTGTGTTTGGTGATTTTGAGTCAATTCGGATCGAGTTTGCTTGGAAATGAGACAAATAGTCTCTTAGAAGAAGGAATGGTTGGGAAAAGTCAACCGGATGTTAACTTGTGAGTTAGAGAGCTCAGAATCAAATTCTGATGACTTGGCTAGCTTCGGGAGGTCATGTGTGGCTTCGGAGAGTGATCGAAATTGAATTTGGAGGTCCGGTGTAGAAATAGGCTTGAATTGGCTAAGTTGGAATTTTGGCGGAAACCGATGGATAGGTGATATTTTGATCTGGGAATCCGAAAGTAATTCCGACAGTTACAGTAGCTTCTTTAGGTGATTTTGGATATGTCTGGACATTTTGAGGTCATTCGGACATTGTTCGGTCGGGTTTTTGATAGAATGTAGGTTTCGGAAGTTTTGGTTGAATCTTAGGCTTGAACCGGCCTTAATTTGTTGATTCGTGGGTTTGAGGGTGTGTTTTTATGATTGGAACAAGTTCGTGTGATGATTTAGAGTTGATTGGTATTTTTGGTTGAGGTCCCGGGGGCCTCGGGATATTTTTGGAGGGTCTACGGACGAAGTTTGGCATTTTAGGACTGTTGTCATAAATTGCAGCAGTGATTCCGCTTCTGCAGATGGGAACCGCAGAAGCGGATCCGCATGGGCGAAATTAGTCTCGTAGACGTGAGTTCAGACCAGGGCAGGTAATTCCACAGAAGTAGCTAGGGACTGGCAGGAACGGGCTCGCAGAAGCGAGCCCGTGACCGCAGAAGCGGAAGTAGGCAGCTGGTGGATCTTCGCAGAAGCGAAGAATTGTTCGCTTAAGCGGTCTTGCAGGTGCGAGACCTGGACCGCAGAAGCAAAAATGGACGGTTAAGTGAGGGTCGCAGAAGCGACAAATACGTTGTAGAAGCGGTTTGGCAGGTGCGAGTCCAAAACCGCAGAAGCGAAAATCGCGTCTGTGTTAAAGAAACAGAAGGGTCGAAATTTCATAAGTTATAACACATTTAGGGCTTGGTTCTAAGAGACGGATTGGGCGATTTTGAGGAGAACATCGAGTGGATTCTTCAGGTAAACAACTATGGATATAATTTTGCATTGATAAATTATGAATTTAACACTTGAAAATGGAGGTATGGGGTGTATTAATGGAGGTTTTTGCTCTAAGCCTTGGTTATTGAAATTCATCGATTTGAATGGGCAAACGGAGTCCAATTTTGATAAACATTATATGTATGGACTCGTGTTGAGACGAGGATTCTGATAATGTGACTTTTGTAATTTTTTGAGAAGCGCACTGAGATTCGGGTTTTGGCAACTTCGTGTTTTTCGAGTCCTTTCGATTGGGTTATGTCCCTTTTGCCTATTTTGATGTATTCTTATTGATTTTGATCAGATTTGGCATCTGAGGAGATTGATTTGAGAGGCAAGCGCAAGGCGAGCTAAGACTTATGCCGATTCTAGGTGAGTGGTGGTAATAAATGATGTACTAAGGGTCTGAAACCACGTACTTGCACTATACAGTGCTATGCTGAGATGAAACACGCGTCATGTAACGAGCGTGGTGGTATTGTGACTCAGGATTTGGACTTGGTCCTTCCCGACTGATAGTTACTGTGTATAATGACTGAGATTGGGCTTATATCTATGTATTAGGGCTAGTAGCCATGTTTGGGGCCTTGTGTCGATCTGTACAGTATTAGGGAAGCCTACCCTTATACTATGTTGGACACATGCACTCAACCGTATTCATAGCTGTATAGCATATCGTGAACTAGTACTAGAGGTGTACTCTGAGTGAGACTACCTGGGGTTGAATACCCTGTTCTAGCTGAGTGGGCCCGAGAGGCCAAGTCCATATTGACTGAGATGGGGTCGAGGACCCGTTGTGAGGTATTGATATATATACCGGATCGGGCTGCACGCCGCAATAGTATATACATATACATATATTAGATCGGGCTGCACGCCGCAGCATTATATATATATACATATATATATATATTGGATCGGGTTGCGCGCTGCGACATATATATATATATATATATATATATATATATATATATATATATATATATATATATATATATATATATCGGGCTGCACACCGAAGCACTATATATATTGGATCGGACTGCACGCCGCAGTAATATATATGTGGATCAGACTGCAGGCCGCAGTATCATAGCGCTTGGGCTGAAGGAGCCCCTTTAGAGTCTGCACACACCCCCAGTGAGGGCACTATATATATTGGATCGGGCTTACGCCGCAGCATTATAGTATTATATATATATACATATATATTGGATCGGGTTGCACGCCGCAGCAGTATGTGTGAGGATCAGGCTGCACGCCGCAGTAGGACTAGATCAGTGTTAGATCAATGTGAGACAATAGTGGACTGGAATTGGACTTATCATTGTAGAGATGACTTACCCGTACGGTTATTCTTAGAACTGTTTAGTGATAGTACAGGTGTTCTTACATTCAGTTGTTATTATTTATTATTACTCACTGAGTTGAAAGATACTCACCCCGCTCCCCTGCACTTTATGTTCAGATACAGGTATTTAGGAGGGCAGTTAAGTTACCTGCAGCTGCTACATTTTGGTTATTCCGAGGAGACTTCGAGGTAGCTGCCGGCGTCCGCAGGACCTGATCTCTCCCTCTCTATCTTTGTCTTTTACTATTCTGCATAGACTTTGATTGTATAGGATATTTTCCATCTGTTAGAGGCTCAGACTTATGACACCGCGATTGTTGGGTTGTATTTCGTATTTTGTTTCCGCACTTGTTGTTTCTGTTATGAAAACAAGCTATTAACTCTAATTGATCTGTAATAATTAATAATTGGCTGGTAATATGGATAACGTGGTCGGGCTTAACTAGCAATGTGTTGGGCGCCATCACGACCGGGGTTCGGGTTGTGACACAAGATGACTTTTAAGTTTAATAAACTTTCGCATAAGTATAAATGATTAAGGTTAATTATAGTTTTTTTTAATAATTGTAAAATAATTAATTCCAATGAGTTCAAGTCACAATATCATATAAGTTTAAACTAGTTATGGGATAATTAGTTTAATTTGTATATATCAGTTGTTGATCCCGTATTTTATTTTTAATTTCAATTTTAGTAATATTTCTTTCCGTTAACATTTATCTTAATCTAGCAAATGATATGGTACGCCTGTTTTGTAAAAAACAATTTGTAATCAATTAGGATTTTCCTTTTTTTTAGAAATGAATTTAATAAAAAAGTCAATTTATGATTATTTAAAAAAATATATGAGTTTACTTTCAAATGATTGTGAATAACTAATTCTATTAATTTTTTAATATATATATATATATATATATATATATATATATATTTATCAACACAAGCTTTAATCTTGTTTTAACTAATTTCTTTTGAAAATTAGTTGTCACATTTTGCATTTATTTATAAATTTCGAAATTTCTAATTATTTTTTTGTAAGATAAATTCCTTTCCATTAATATTTGTTTCAATTTAACTGAATGTATTACATTTTTCAGTTCATAATTAATTAGGATTTTTCTTTCTTTTTTATAGAGATAAATTTTAATAAGAAATGTAGTCATTTTAGGATATTTTAAAAATAAAGGAGACGAGCCTCGCTAATTACAATTGCGGGGCCCTCATTAATTTCTAAATTAAAAATACTTAGAAACTCGGAACGGGCCGTTTAGCAAATTTTACGGTCTTTCCAAAAGATAACAACCCGCTAGTTGCTTTAGGCGCGATTTTTAATAAAATTGCATTCTTAAATTCGGGTGTGTATTTCATACAACCCAAATGTAAATCCGAAAATGTCAAATAAAATATATGTCGAGGATCCGGGTGCATTTCATGTGACGTGATCTGCAAACATATTTTTAGGCGACGTTCCCTTTCGTAAATAATAATATTAAAAGCGATTAAAAGTTAAATTTTGCATATAAGTTAAAGCATGGTATAAATTAGATAAATAAGTCGAATATGATAGTTGAGCGACCGTGTTAGAACCACGAAACTTGGGAATGCCTAACACCTTCTCCCTAGTTAATGGAATTCCTTATCCGAATTTCTGGTGTGCAAACTGTTAAACAGAGTCTTGAACAGCCTTTCCGAAATATGCAGGTCCTCAGGGGGCAGGCAAGTGTGGCCTATAAAGATCTATGCCTATTTCCAGAGGTCCAGTTGTCGGCAGGTTTTAAATTGCCAAAATTCGATCTCTATGACACTCATGGTGATCCTGTGGCACACTTGAGAGGATTCTGTAGTAAAATGAGGGGCGCCGGTGGAAAAGACAAATTGCTTATGGCCTATTTCAGTTAGAGCCTCAATGGATCAGCCCTAGAGTGGTATACAAGGTAGGACCACACCTGTTGGTATACCTGGGATGACTTAGCCCAGACCTTTGCAAATCACTTTCAGTACAATTTGGAGATTGTTCCCAACCGACTCTCCTTGACAAAAATTGAAAAGAAATTTGGAGAAAGATTTAGGGAATATCGATTCAGATAGAGAGAGTAGGCCGCAAGGGTCGATCCACCTATGAAAGAAGGTGAAATGGTGGATTACTTCTTGCAAGCTGTAGAGCGCACTTATTACGACCATTTGGTGTCAGCCGTCGGCAAAACATTCAATGAAGTTGTCAAGATGGGGAGTATGGTAGAAGAAGGATTAAAAACCAACAAAATCATGAATTATTCCGCGACAAAGGAGACTACTCAAGACATTAAGAGTGGCACGGGAGGCGCGCTTGGGAAGAAAAGAAGAGAAGAAGTCATGGCAGTTAAAGCCAGTAATTAGTCCAGGTAAAGAGGTCCTTCCCCTAGCCACCAATCCAGACCCTATCACCCAAATTACCCATACACTCCAAATTACTCTCCACATCCATACTACCCACCACAAGAACCATAGTTCTTTGTTCATCAAGCCCAAACATATAACCAGCCTCCAGCTCACCCACAATGGCGAGCACCAGCTCCACAAAACACGTACCCACCACCATAAAATGCATATCCACAGCCGAGGGCTACAGGAACCCTTCAAGGCCAGGTTTTTGGGGAATTTAGGCATTCAGAAGCGAAAGGGAGCAAAAACCAAGAAAATTCACTGAGCTAGGGGAAAGTTATACTGTTTTGTTTCACAAATTAAAGCAGTTAGGTTTATTGAGCCCCATTGAACCTAGATTTCCAAATCTCCCTTCCAAATTAAAGGATCACTCTATAAAATGTGAGTATTGTTCAGGGGCTCCCGGGCATAATACGGAGAGGTGTTGGAGATTAAAACATGTCGTGCAAAATCTTATTGGCATTAATAAGATTGAATTTCAAATAATAGAGGTATCCAATATCAACCATAATCCACTACCGACTCAATATGAGGCCCATATGATTGAGTTGATACACAAAAAAGGGGAGCTGAAAAAACTATCACAGACCGTAATGATGATTCGGTCCAGGGAATCTATTCCAAAAGAGAGGGTAACCGATGGGAAAACGATGGTCCATGTCAAGCCGGATGTGTTAGTTGAGAAGGAAGCATCGAGCAATAGTGTATTCAAACCAGAACCAAAAAAAGGTGATAATATCAGGGGTTGCAAGCAAACCTGTGCTGTTTGTGAAGGGGCCTCGCACAGAGCCTGTCATCATAAAGAAGGTAACTCAATTACCATTGATCAATACCAAAGCTATCCCTTGGATTTATGAATAAGTGGTAGTAACATATAAAGGAAAGGAGGTCAGATAAGAAGTGTGTGAAACCCAGGGACTAACTCGTTCGAGAAGGGTTTTGTTCCTGCAGAGTTAAGAAAAGCTAATCCAGTAGCGGAAATGAAACCTGTAACTACAGAAGAAGCAGAGGAGTCCTTGAAGCAAATGAAGATGCATTACTTTTTCATAGTAGAGCAGTTAAGGAAAACACCGGCCCAAATCTCATTATTGTCATTGTTAATCCACTCAGATGAACACCGCCAAGCATTGATGAGGATATTAAATGAGGTTCATGTCCCTGACAAGATCACTGTGAATTACCTTGAGAAGATGGCAAGCAAGATTTTTGAAGTTAACAGGGTAACATTCTCCGATGACAAGCTGCCGTCAGAAGGAACTGAACATAACAGGACACTTTACCTCACAGTAAAGTGCGAAGATTCTGTGGTAACCCAGGTATTAATTGATAATGGGTCTAGTGCAAACATTTGTCCTCTATCCACTCTAGAGAAGCTCAAGATTGATAATGAAAGAATCCACAAGAACAGCATTTGTGTGCATGGATTCGACGGGGGTGGGAAGAATATCATTGGAGACATTGTGTTGGGACTTACCATTGGGCCGGTAGAGTTCGAGATGGAATTCCAAGTATTGGATCTTGTTGTATCTTATAATTTTCTGCTAGGCCGGCCATGGATCCATGCTGCGAAGGCCGTGCTGTCTTCACTTCATCAGATGATAAAGTTCGAATGGGACCGTCAAGAAATTATGGTCCATGGTGAAGATAATGCTTGCGATACTATCACTCCCTTTGAAGAGATTGAGGACGACAAGGGCCCATGGCAAATGCATATTCTTGTGCCAAAGGTGGTAGATACAGTATCAAGTGCTAAGGCTCCAGAAGGTGAGCATGTTCCTTTGCCAAAGGTGGCAAATGCATCCGTTATGGTAGCCGCAGAAATGCTAAGAAACGGGTTTCTACTTGGAAAGGGATTAAGTGCTTCACTCTAGGGCATCAGACAGCCAGTGTTTCTCCCTGATAATCTTGATACTTTTGGGATAGGCTTCAAACCCACTGCTGCAAACATAAGAAGAGCCAGAAAGATGAAGAAGAAGGTCTGGTTTCTTCCCAAGCCAATCTCGCGTCTCTCCAGATCATTTGTCAAAGCAAGTACCGGAAGATTGTCGGCTCCAATTATTCTAAAACAATTGATTGAGTCGAATTGAGATCTAGATCAAGGTTTTGAAAGGTTGTTCACCGACGTCAATGTGATAGAAGATGGGGATGGTTCCAGTGGGGCAGATGTGCAGTTTATGGGGCCTAGAGTCAATATCAACAATTGGACAGCTACGCATCTTCCTACTCGGAGGGGATCTTCGTAGTAGGCTTTGGATTTTGTCTTTCTTTGTTTTCTGGATTATCCCATAGTTGCAATCCAATTCCTATTTTACTTATCCAGTATTTGTATAAAGAGTGAAAGTTTCCTTTTTTATATTATGTTTTAATTTTGTTTTCTTCGTTTTTCTTTCTGAACAGCTCTCTTTTCACTGGTTCTAATGACATGGCATGCACAACGGATCTTCAACCCAGTCTAAAGGATCTATCTGATTCTGAATTAATTATGTAATAAATAAATTATAATTATGAATCGTAATATGATGAAGATGAGGCTTTTGAAGAGATAAGTAAAGAATTAAGCCAGTTCGAGGAGAAACCCAAGCCCAATTTGAACGACACTGAAGCCGTCAATTTGGGGGATACTGAAAATGTAGGAGAAACTAAGATAAGCATCCACATAGAATCCAATATAAGGGATGAGCTAATTCAAAACACCCATAGAATTCAAAGACATTTTTGCATGGTCGTATGATGATATGTTAGGGTTAAGTACTGGTTTAGTGGTTCACAAATTGCCCACTGACCCGACATGTCGTCCCGTCAAGCAGAAATTAAAGAAATTCAAAACAGATATAAGTATGAAGATTAAGGAAGAAATAACCAAACAACTGCTAGCAAAGGTTATTTGCATCACCAGATATCCCGATTGGTTGGCTAATGTGGTGCCAGTGCCAAAGAAAGATGGGAAGATTCGGGTATATGTCGACTACCGCAATCTTAACAGGGCAAGCCCAAAAGATAACTTTCCATTACCTAACATCCACATTTTGATCGACAATTGTGCTGGGCGTGAGATCGGGTGTTTCATGGATTGTTATGTTGGGTATCATCACATCTTGATGGATGAAGAAGATGCGAAAAAGACAGCTTTCATCACTCCATGGGGAACTTATTGCTACTGGGTAATGTCGTTCAGTTTGAAGAACGCTGGGGCGACATACATGAGAGCAATGACTACAGTGTTTCATGACATGATACACAAAGAGATTGAGGTGTGTGTAGATGATGTGATCATAAAATCCAAGAGGAGGGAGAACCACGTGGCAGACCTAAGGAAGTTTTTTCAAAGACTTCGGAGGTATGACATTAAGCTCAACCCGACCAAATGTGCATTTGGTGTCCATAGGGAAAAATGTTAGGATTCATCGTCATTCGGTGAGGCATTGAGTTGGACCCATCAAAGATCAAATCTCCAAGAATTGCCAGCACCAAAGAACAAGACTGAAGTAATGAGTCTTTTAGGAAGATTAAACTACATCAGCTGATTCATTGCTCAGCTCACATCGACATGTGAACCTATTTTCAGGTTGTTAAAGAAGGATGTTGCAGTTAAGTGGACTGAAGAATATCAAGAGGCTTTTGATAAGATAAATGAGTATTTGTCAAACCCACCTATGTTGGTTCCACCTGAACTCGGGAGACCTCTGATTCTTTATCTAATAGATTCAGGTACATATGAGGGTTAGACGAGTACTCCAGCTTATATCAGAGTTATTTCGAGTTGCTGAGGTAGCTGCCGGCGTTCGTAGAACCTAGCTTCTCTTTCCATTCAGTTATTACTATATGTTTCAGACTTGAGTATTTCATTCAGTATTTCTATGACTATTCAGTTTTGCTTAGAGGCTCAAGATTCGTGATCCCAGATCTTTGGGATTGTCATTTTCGATGTTTTCACTTCTCAGTGTTTGATCCTACTATTATTATTAGAGTATTATTATTGACTTATATATTCCCCTTGAAATTGTCCTTTTGAGACTGGTCTTTAACTGTGGAAACAGTTGTTGGTCAGGCTTGCCTAGCTTTAGGGTTGGGCGACATCACGATTGGGTTTTGGTCATGACAAGTTGGTATTAGAGCCTAGGTTACTAGGCCTCGCGAGTCATGAGCCGGTTTAGTAGGCTCTCGCGGATCAGTACGTTGACGTCCGTATCTATCCTCGGGAGGCTATAGAACTTTTAGGAAACACTTCACTTTCTTGGAATTATTATCGTGCGTATTTGATTCAGCTTGAGAAATAACTCTTGAAATTCCTTCCACACGTATGTACGCGCATGCGAGCATTCAGTAATACATCTGCATCGATGGCTGGAGATTCCCCGATCGAGGAGCGAGATGTAATCTCTGTGAGTTCATGTTGGACCAGTCTGGAGGACTTGAGGCCGAATCTTCGTCTACGGCTTGAGCACCGAAGTGCAGATTATGCGAGCAGGTACTTTGAACTTATGTGGTCGGTAATGTATTTATTAGAGGGGATGGCGTTCAGATATCCACGTGATGAGTAAGTTAGTATTGTAAGGTGTATCTATGTGATCTTGGTAGTGACGAAGAAGTTTATGGGATAATAGATGAACTGTTAAGCGATTCGTTCCTATTGCGATCTGTTGTGTAACCCCAAGTTGCGGGCGCATGAAGAATATTGTCGTATCTCCTAGTTGGAAAGTTAAGTGCAATACGTGTGGCGGTATGAGTTCAGACTCAGAAAAATAAATTGGCGGTATTTTATATGTGTTATGATTCAAATAAGTGCAACGCATGTCCCTGTATCAATTTTGATAATGTAAAACAGGTAGTATTGAGATCATTGTTGTTGATATACATTTTGATGTTTTGTTAAGTTGTAGCCGTGCTGTTAGGATGGTTTTAGTGATTCTCTGACATGTGGATAGGCCTAATTACAAAGGAAACTATACCGTAATTTTGAAAAATTTGGGACTTAGTAAAAATTTGGACACCTAGAAAATAGGCTTAGATGTTATATGGGTGAATGCAAGGAAAAATGCAGAAGAGTTAAAATTCCAGATGATTTGTGTTTCTACAAGCTTATGAAAGAGCAAGTTTAATCTCATTATGGTATTACGACAGCAATGAACCATACGCGTTATGAGTAATGTGAGTTGTGATATATGGCTTCGAGCTAAGTTGGGGAGACTGCGTTGAGTAGCTAATTGCACGATTATGTGCTATGTTGGTTCTGTCTTAAAGTATACTAGCGAACTAGTTCTGATTGCAGAAACTGAGCCGAGAATGGCACGAGTGAAGAAAAAGTTTTGACAAGATATCAAGAGATCGGACGAGCAGGAAGGAAGTTCTGATAGTTAAGATAAATTAGTATCGTCTCCAGCATTACCTGAGAGTGGTGTTGTGTCCTGGTTAATGATTCTTGATTGCTCTTCAACGTTAGTGCGACCAGTGGTTTGGAGGTGCGCCTCATATATTGTTGTGGTAGGTTGTGAGAGTGTGTTCCACTAGAAGATTATATAAGTGTGGCAGGCAGTCACTTGACTAGTTAAAGATGTAAACCAAGTATGAATGTTATGATAGTGTCGTTAAATTGAGGAATTCATGCCTGGAGGGCACGTGGCATATTGGGTTGTGAACTGGGGAGGATTACTCACATTATGATGGTTGTTCTTGTATTCTATGAAGAAAATGGAAGTTATCATGGACCTTTGAAAGGTTATTAGGCCAGTTCAGTGTGATGAGGATCGGCTTGAAGTCAGTATATAGATTTAATGTGAATAATGGCCCTATACCAGGCCAAATGTGTACATTTTTGTAATGCGGTCCTCGTGGAGGAGTAATTAGTTGATGTTTCTTTGTCGGATGTTTCGCGTAGTGATGCATTGTGCTGGGTGAGTGTGAAATGGTTTGAGAAATTGCTATATGTTAAGAATCCGTGTAGGAATGACGTTATACGAGCATCTTGGCTTTTGAAATTCCAATTGTACATCGCACCTCAGTTATGCTTGAGTTTTGTTGTTTATAACATTAAATATCCCTCAGGGATGATATAATGCACTTAACATGCATACGACCGATACTCGGTATTATGTTGTAATGAGCAAATTTGGCTCGTTGAGCATGTTCTTATGTGATAGTTATGTGTGGATCGGGTGGCACGCCGCCATGGCTATGCTATCTGGCGCGGGTTGCATGCCGCAATAGTGTGGTATCGAGTATAGTTCTCTATATGCCATCGTGGTATGTCTTGCTTCCTATTTTCCAAGGAAAGTCTGTGTTAGTGCGTTGGATTTGATAATTCCCTTTCAAAGCTAGTTTTCTTTAGTACCGCATTTGAAGCGGTAACCTATTGGCACATTGGGGCATCATATAGGACATTTACTTATGTCTGGAGTGGCTTATTACCCGAGCAGTTCGTACTGAGTGAAACAAGATCATTGAATTTGAGATCAGTGCAATCTGAGTATATGAAGTAAGGTAAAGAGCTAAGACCATTGTTTCGTTCAGAATAAGGTGATAGTCCTTGCCAAGAATATAAAACTAATGAATTGTTGTCTCGACGATGGCTAAGAATATATACGGATCTCATCTGTCATGTCAGTATTGTAAGAGTTTGCACAAGGCATGTGTATGACATGCAGAGCATAAGATGTGTAGGGATTCCTTCAAAGCAATCGGATAAGAGAGTTTCAGATGAGTAGGGAAATTTTTGAATATTTCTCTTTGAATGAATGAATAGTTGATGGGTACATGTATTCGCACGGTAGAACTGGGATCAGGTATGATCATTTGTGTGTTATATGGAATTCTGATGTACAGGCTATGTGGTAATGGTGGATCTTTACGTGTGGTATGTTATATTTTGGATGTGATGTTGGAATTCAGACTGGTTGTCTTAGTGTTGGGGTGATTTTGAACTATTGCCTTAGGGGCTACGCCAGGAATGCCACAGGCTAAGTGGTGAAGTGCATTAGAATATATTTTAGCAGAGTGATTTATATTTCAAAGAACCAGCGGACAGCTGGGAAGTAGTACTTTCTTAATTGGGCATTTGTAATTGATATCAGTGCGGAGGTTGCTATTATTGATTCCATTCCATTATTGAGGGACGTTTCAGATGCATTTCGTATGGTCGGGCATGTAACCGAGTGATATTGTGGATTTTGGTATTTATTTGATGTCGGACACCATATCATAAGACTTCGGCAGGAGGTAATAAAAGCGGAAGGAGCGGCTTCGAGCTTCTTTTGGCACTGAATTCGTTTGCAGGCCGATAAGGCTACGCATTTAGCTTGAGTTAGCTTGGTTAACCTTGAGTTGTTTTTCGACATTGTAAGACATTGTGATTTGTTAGTTATGGGCATATGTGGTGCAGTTCCATTGAGAATTTATAGAGAAAGTCGAGCGGGAAGAGTAATTGAGTGTCGCTCGGTGTATGGAGCAATGGTTATGGTCTATCGGGTGGTGTGTTGTGTGTCCTCTATTTCATCGTGGGTGTAAAGAATTGCATTGGTTTCAGACAACAAATGTGTGTGGTTGTTGATTTTGAGCATAGCGACTTGAGGGGTTTCAGGTGTAACGGTGGTGGGATAGGATCGCGCATTATAGCGAGGCTATGGGAATTATGACCTTTCAAGGTTGATTCAGGAATTCTATTTCTATGATGTGAGACGGGGTCTCAACCTTGTATTGTAATGGTATTGATGAGCTTGAGGTACAACTCTTTCGTTTGAGTCATTGTCCTGATTTGAGTGTGTCCAGATTGTTTCTTATTGGTACGTGTATTATGCAAGATGTGGTTTAGACTTGTATCGAGGTATCATATCACCAGAGTGGTGTTGGATTCGAGGTGATCGTTAGGTTCATTAATGAATACAGACAGATTTGATATCAGCTTGTTAGGAAGATAGTATCGAGGTTTGACTCGTAAATCTGTTATGATATCAGTTAAGGGAAGTGGTTTAAAGAATGGTTGGTCTGAGAGATGATTACGATTTATATCGTGTTTCATTCATCGTTAGCAGTACAGGAAAGTGTAGAAATAAGGCTTTAGCTAATAAGAGGTTCTCTGTCGGTAATTGGTTGTTGGGGACAACTGCTGTGAATAGAAGTTATGATTCTAAGTGTTTGGTTTAGGTGGTATATCATATGTTTTCACCTGAGGGTGCAAGTATGGGTACTACAGCTGGTTCGGGCATACTCTGAGTTCAGATGTGAATTTCCAATCTGGTGTAAGATTTTCAGAAATTGTGGCGTGGTTCTATGGTTTGGTTATGGATTAAATGGACTGTGAAAGTTTGGTTGTATTTTGTTATTGGGTCTATGCAAAATAGGGTGACGAGGGATCACCCCGGGAATGTGATTGGTAAGAACATTCAGCTACTGTTTGGCTTCTATGACAACTCTCGATACGCTCGAGGACGAGCGTTTGTTTAATTTGAGGAGGATGTAACGAACCGACCCGTTGTTACGGGAGTTATCACCCTGTTTTTCCCATTTTATGCTTCTATATGTTTCATTATATGTGTTTGGACAATTTGAAGTAATTCGGATAGAGTTTTGTTAGAAATGAGGCAATAGGTCTCTTTATGAGAATGTTAGTTTGGAAAAGTCAACCGAATGTTGAATTATAAGTTAGAGGACTCGAAATGGAATTTTGAGAGTTGAGGTAGCTCCGTTAGGTGATTTTGGATATGCGTGCAAAGTTTCAAGTAATTCGGAGGTGTTTAGGTAGGGTTTTAGATCAAATGCAAGTTTCGGAAGTTTAAGAAGAACTTAGGCTTGAATCCGATGTAAATTTGGGGTTTTGATGTTAGCTTTGGTCGTTTGAGAGTGGAACTAAGTTTGCATGATCATATGTGACATGTTAATACGTTTGTATGCGGTCCCGAGGAGCTCGGGTGAGTTTCGGATAGGTTTGGATTGCGTTGTGCTCGTTTTTCTTATGCTTCGACATCGTTTATTCAAGAATAAATGATATCATATTTAACAAATGAGCTCCGATTACTGTTTGAATGAATCATTAGATCCGTATCATAATTACAGACCCGTAGCAAAAAGAATCATTGAATTTGGACATCGTATGCAGATTTTATGGCCATTTTACTAAGGTTGCCCAGATTTTTAGGTTAGTGACGAAACTGCCCCTGACGGCGTATTAAAAACTTGCACTATTTGCAAATCTTAAAACATACATATCTCCTTCATTATAAGGTCAAATTGAGTGATTAGAAAGCCTAAATTCATTAGAATTTCACAAGAAATCCATTGGGAGCAGTAAAACGCGTGAACAATAGACCTATAATGAGCAGGTCGAGTTGTCTTCCAATTTTGGTACGGGAAGAAGCTTCTGAGGCAATTTCTAAGAGATAAATCAATGGGTAATCGTTGGAGGTAAGTTTCTTGACTCAAAAACATGATTTTATGCTAGAATCAACACCAAAATTCTTGAAATTGGGTAGAATTTGTGAAGAACTAAGGCCAAAATCATGAAAACGAATGTTTGGGTTTTGAAAGGCCATTTTAACTCCGATTTCGATAAATTTTATATGCACGGACTCGTGGTGAGACGAGGAATACGCTGGTATGATTTTCAGAATTTTTCGAGAAGTGAGCCCGGGGCTCGGGTTTTACCAACTTCGTAAATTATTGCGTTTTTCGAGTAATTTTGATTGGGTTATATTTGTTTGACCCATATTTATGTTATTATTGTGGTTTTGACGAGATTCGATGCACGAGGCAGCAAAATTTGAAGGGAAAAGGTATCGCGGATGAGTCCACGGCCGGCTAGAGGTGAGTAGTTAGTGTATATGGTAGCCTGAGGGTTCGAAACCCCGGCTTAGCACATTGTGACACTAGTAGGGCATGGCTCGCACCCCATGGCAGGTGCGGGGTTGATTATAACTGGGGATTGAGACTTGGTCCATCCCGGATATGAATAATATGTTATATACGGTTGAAACGCACACTGTGTTAGATATATTTGTGGGATGTAAGACATGTTTGGGGCCTTGTACCGACCTGTAGTATCCCTAAGGGGTAGATATATATGTGATAGCTGTGAGCACGTGATTTTTTCCTCACACGAACTACTCCCAATGAAATCAAAATTAAAGTTGTTTTATTTTCTTGTGTACATATTTGTGAGTTTCTCATGATATTTTGTGATTGTTTACGTCCGTGTGTGCGTGTTTTTGTTGTTTAAATAGAAAAATACAAAACTATATATTGCATTTTTAGATTTTATCTTTACAATTAGAAATAATTAAAGAGGTTTTACTAAAATGGAAAAAATACACAATATGTATCCTGCATTTTTCTTTTAGAATTTAATATCCAAGTTGTGTGGTTTGATTTTTATTAGTGTTTTATTTTTGTGTCATAATCTTTATTAGGGGTTAATTAGAATTTGTAAAGTTAATTTCATGATTTAATCTAGGATTTTTGGTCGTTAATTAGGAATTAAAACAAAAAAAAGAAGCAAAAATAGGAAGAAAATCGAACTGGGCCACACCTAAAACCATCCAATCCAGCCCAATTCAACACACTTCACCCGGTCCAATTTAATCTGTCTCACAGAAGCCCCAAACGACAGCGTTCTTGCCACGCTCTATCTTGACCGTCGATCTCACTTGATCAACGGTCTAGATCCTTCAACCCTAGCCCACATTCGTTACTCGACCCTGACCTATTACCAAACTTGATCGCCCCATTATTTCTTTTAAATATGAGCCGTTAGAACCTATCATCCAACGGCCCAGATTAAGAATTGGATTTCAAAGACATCATAGATCCCAAAACCCCTTACACCCGTTTCATTTCCAGGTTGCCCCTCTTCCATTCGTCTCCCTCAACCTCAGAGAAACCTTAGCCGCCGCCGGACCATCCCCCCGCCCAAAACCCGGTGGCAAAAATGCCGCCGGCCACCAAAATCACACCATAGAAGCACCTCGCATTCCTCTCTCTGAATCCCCCCTTCATTTTCCTCAAATCATTCCCCATCTCTTCGAATATTAGATCGAAAAAACCGGTCAAGAACCCTAAAATTCTAAATAGGGATTTTGGTCCAATTTAAAGAGATACGGGGTCTAATAGACTTTAATTGAGATGTTTTCATTTGAAAACATCTCAATTAATGTCCGTCAGACTCCAAAATTCAAGTCCAAGTCCAAACGGCCCAGATTCTGTTTGATTCTGATTTTTCCCATTGTTTGAGGTATTGCACTCTTTCTTTTCTATCTTTATTTTGTACTTGTTGTTTGTTTAAATTGTTTGATTATTTCTTCGTCCTGTCTGTTTATTGTGATTTTCCTTTCCTCTTCTCAGATGACCTTTTATTTAGTCGGTTCTCTCTATTTATTGTTAATTGCGTGTATTATAGACTACATAATCAATTCAAAATGTCGTTTAATAGTTTAAGTCCACTGTTTTGTTAAAAAATCACTAAGTTAGTCGATTAGTCTGTTCTTATTTCGTTTGTATGTATTTAATTACTATGTGGAATCGATTGTTTAAATGTTGTTGTTTAAATTCGTAGGATTATTGTTTGAAATGCCGGACAGTGATTAGCATTGATTGAACAGCCATTAGTGAATTGACTTGGTTTGTTGATTGATTTGTAATTCTGAAATAAGGACTGAATTGGTTATAGCTGCACTTCTAGTATAGGTTTCGAGGACAATTTGAAATATGAGAAATTGAGAGTGGCATAGTGATTGATCTGCCAGGGGATATTTGTTGGACCACTTAGTTTAAAACATTGTTTAATACACTCTTAGGGTTAGAAAACAGAAGTCACATGGGAACCATTTTGCAGGTTTAAGGGTTTGAATAGAAAAACAGGCTGCCAGTACACTTTCAAATTGAAAAATGGAATTAGATACTAGTTAATGGGCTGGGCAGAGAATATCATGGGAGATTGAGTTTATTAACTCTGTTCGAATGCTCTTAAGAGCTGGAAATCAGGAGAAAACATGGAAGAAATGATTAAAAGATTAAAGGTGCCCATGTGCTAAAGAGGGAGGCAGTAAGTTTGAATATTCTGAAGTTTAAAGGGATCTCTTGTCTATAAAAAAGAGGGGGAGAACACATACACATAGGAGAGAAAATAGATTTTAAAGGTTCTAAGGGTTAGAACTGATAAGTGAGGTCTTTTGTGAGAAATACTGTTTCAGTTGAAGTTTAAGCTTTCTTTTCTTGGAGTGTTTTTGAAAACCAGAAATCATTGTTGCACTGTTGTGATTTCTCTTATCTTCGACTAGTGATTTGCATTTGCGAAATTGGTATTCATGGAGACTTGCTACTGTTCATTGGTTGATTTGGTGTTGTGTTGGTTTTTAAACTGTTTTGTTGCTACTGCTGGTATTACTGCCATTGCTGATCCTCTTCCTCTGCATTGTATTTTACATCTACAGGTACATATTTTTGAACCTGATTCATTGTAGCATCAACAATTGATAATGAAATATGATGGAAGTATGAGTTTGGTATTGTTTTCTGAATTTGTATATAGTATTGTATTGATGTTAGCTATGTACTGATTGGGATCTGAAGAGCTAATGTAGTTTGGACTTTAATTATGAATAACAAAACACAAGGCTTGTATAATTAGGATTGTATTCAAGAAGATTTGATTTGTTTCATTTTGTGGACTATATCAAGACTGTTTGAATTTATCTTGTGGACTATTAAACTAACTGGAGGTACCCTTATAATCATGTGAATCCTATTGTTCGTAGCCATTTTAGCTTGACTTAATTCGTGTTATTGAAGTAGTTGAAGTTTGAATTCGTAATTGAAATAGACTTTGAAATATGTAGGCCTTTGTCTATGAAATCGATATTTACATGGTGTGAATTAGACAAATATTTTAGTGATTTAATCTGAAGGTTCAACGTAAGACTCATCTTTCTTTCGTTTTGGATTTATTTTGGTGACATGTTCTTTCTATGTATTTTGCTTCTTCAGTGACATGTGTGACTTGAGTGAAGATTAGTATTTCTCTTTGACCATTTATTCTAAGTTGTTGGTAGTTGATTAGGAAATTATCTTATCATTGAATTGATATAGAAGTTTGTAAGTAACAGTGAATTTGAGTAAGTTAGATAGAAAGTTTAGAGTTGACGTGTTGGTTAAAAGTTTCGTTACACATTAATTTACTTATTGTTTGTTGTCAATCCACTCTGGTCGTTTTGGTAGTAGAATCGTTACAAATCATTGCTAAGATTGGGTTTGAGGTGAGCCGTGCCAAATAAAATGACAATTGCATAGTCCTCATTTTGATTAATCTTGTGTTTGTCCCTTAATTAATTTTGTTATCCTTAGAACTCGAGGTGTGCCATTTAGTAAATTTCATGGCCTTCGTAAACTACAAATGCGAAATTGCTTTAGGCGCGCTAGGTAAAGGCTTCAATGTATAGTTTAAGATATCAATAAATTAGGACCTTTGTTTATTATTAGAGACAAATAATAGAAAATTTAGATACTTAGTTTGACCTTTAAAAAATAAATGAGATGAGCCTCGCCAAACAAAACTACACAATTGCGGGGCCCTGAAATAAGTTTCAATAAAAAAATTAGACTCGGGAGAACCGTTTAGCGAATTTCACGGTCTTTCCCCAAAGTTAACAACACGATAGACTCTTTAGGCACGACTTTAATAATATACTTTCCTAAATATGGGTGCACATTTATGTGACCCAAATCCAAATCTTAACGAAGTCAAAATGCGTTAAAGGTCACAGACGTACTGGTACGGTGTGATCCGAAATACATTTTTACAACGTTGCAATTCTTGTAAAAAATATTAAAAACGGTTAAGGGTTAAGCTTTGCACATAACTTAAAACATGGTGTAAAACAGATAAATAAGCCAAATATGACAGTTGAGCGACCGTGCTAGAACCACAAAACTCGGGAATGCCTAACACCTTCTCCCGGGGTAATAGAATTCCTTATCCGGATTTCTGGTTCGCGGACTGTTAAACAGAGTCATTCTTTTCCTCGATTCGAGATTCGACTGGTGACTTGGGACACCATAAATCTCCCAAGTGGCGACTCTAAAATAATTAAATAATTCCCGTTTCGATTGTACTTTAATTGGAAAAACTCCATTCGCGCCCTCTCGGGTTCGCGGAAAAAGGAGGTGTGACAGCTCTGGCGACTCTGCTGGGGACAAGATAACCCAGAACCACGAGTTCAGGGTTAGAAATTCAAGCTTTTGTTAAATTGTTGTATTTTGGCTTTATTATCTGATATTTTCATATTATCTATGCTTAATGTGCAAAATAAAGATTTTTATCGCTTTGATATTATTTGAATTGTATATATAAATTGTGCCGAAACCAATCTCCTCTCTAAGTCTTCTAAATCATGAAGAAGGGTGCCCTTTCTGTTAAATGTCATACCAAAATAAGAAATAGAGGCCGGAAAAGTTACAAAGCCGGACGATCCCGCAGGTCCCCGGCACGTAGCCCCCTCCTCGATCCGAGTTGTCCGCTCGGGTACACAATCTAGTACCACTGAAAATCAGGATATTGAGCCTAAATTAGGATGATTATTTGCATCATATTTTGGCTTAGGGGACTCAACACAGTGGTTGGGTCCGTCTAGGACAGGTAACCAGATATAATATGACCACCGTAGAACATGTTACGTGTTGCATTTATTTGCCCTGGGCCTGCATGCTGACCAACTTTTAAACTTCAAGGAAATTAAGAAAAGAAAAGAAAAAGAGAGTATAAATCATTTTTGTTTACTGTCAAAACTCAAGAGTACAAATATATTTCCTTTTAAAAGCTTGTTTTGCGAAAAGGCGAACGTATATAACAAAGAGTCTTTATTTCAGTGAGTTGTCAAAAAGCAAAGGAAAAATACCATTGTTTTAATTTCGAAAGGACTATATTGTTATGAATTCGCCCTTGAAAGAACAAAAGATGTTGTTCTTAAATAGTTCATCAATTGACCGAACTACGCTGGTTTGATTCTCACCGGATCTGAGATACGTAGGCAACCTTTATTAGGTCCAACCTCCCCTTTTCAAAATGTAGCCTTTTTTGCAAATAATAACTGGATTCCGGGATTTTTAGCTTGGCATCAACGAGCACCTTTCGTCAGTTTTAATATTTTGACTGGTTAACCCATGTCATCTTAAAACCTTCATTTTAGGTTGGGTGTTGAAAAAAAATCGCATTTTTGAAAAGCCATCCCGTTTTGTCTTTAGAGGGATAGTTTTATTTTTGAGTCAAATAAATGTTTTCTTTCATCTAAACCGCCTTAATAAATGTGCAGAATGAGCACAAGTCAGAATACAACCGAAGCCATCATAAATAAGGTCCCTTTAAGTTTGCACATGTGGTGGAACAACTTAGGCGAGCAGGGGCAAGACGCGGTTAAGTTGTACCTGGGAGATCTAGTGGGACTACTAAATATTTCCCCAAGAGGTGACACCATACGAGCACTGATCTCATTCTGGGATCCGGCACACAATGTATTCCTGTGATGACCCGGCCCGTCATCATGTGAGTTATCACCCCGTATTCCCCATTATATGCTCGTTCATGTTTTAATATGTATGTTTGGCGAGTTTGAGTTAATAGTTCAGTTGGAATTGAGACAAATAGTCTCTTAGAAGAATGAATATTTGGGAAAAGTCAACCGGATGTTGACATGTGAGTTCGAGAGCTCGGAATCGGATTGTGATGATTTGGTTAGCTCCGGGATGTCATTTATGAGCTAGGAGAGCGATCGGAAGTGAATTTGGAGGCCCGGTGCAGTTTTAGGCTTGAATTGGCTAAAGTTGAATTTCGGCGAAATCTAATCGGTAGGTGAGATTTTGATTCATGAGTCGGAATGGAATTCCGATAGTTGCAGTAGCTCCGTTAGGTGATTTTGGATGTGCCTGCAAAATCTCAGGTCATTCGGAGGTCGTTTGGTCGGGTTTTTGATCGAATGTCGGTTGCGGAAGTTTGAATGAAAACTTAGGCTTGAATGTGCTTGGATTCGATGTTTTCTATGTTTGAGGGTGTGTTTTTATGATTAGAACAAGTTTTTATCGTGTTATGGGGTATGTTGGTGGTTTTCGTTGGGGTCTCAGGGGCCTCGGGATGAAATCGGGGGTCCAAACGGACCATTTTTAGCCTAAGAGAGCAGCTGAACTGCTGCAATTTCTGCAGAAAAACTTTGTTCTTCGCGTTCGCGTAGGGGTCCACGCGTTCGCGAAGTGTATCGGAGAGTTGGAGATTTTTTCTCATCGCGTTCGCGAGGAGAGGGACGTGAACGCGTAGGGTCAGGCCTGGGGAGCATCGCGATCGCGTAGGAGTGCACGCGTTCGCGTAGGTCTGAGCGGTTGGTCATCGCGAACGCGGCTGGAAGCCACGCGTTCGCGTAGAGTAAATTCGAAGGCTACTAATTTTGTTCATCGCGAACGCGTGGGGAGTGTTGCGTTTGCAAAGGGTTAAATGACTGGGCATGTCCTTAAATTGCAGAACATTTCATTTACGGGTTTCACTCCTAGAAACCCCCATTGTTGAGATCTAGAGCGAGAATGTGACAGGAATTGCTGGGAGATCATCGGAATATTATCGGAGGTAAGTTTTGTGGTTTAATTACGCGCTTTTATCATGAAATCATTGATTATTTCTATGAAAATGGAAGATTAAAGATGGCTTTTAGCCCTAGGCCTAAAATTGTAGAAAAACACTAATTTGAGTTGGCAATTGGAGTCCGAATTTGGTAAATTTTATATGCCTAGACTCGTATTAAGACGAGGGTTCCGAATGTGTAACTTTTGTAATTTTTCGAGAAGCGCACCAAAAGTCGGGTTTTGACAACTTTGTGGGTTTTGATGCAATTTGGGTTATTTCAAATGGGTTACGTGAATTTAGCATATATTGATGCATTATCATTGATTTTGAGCAGATTTGGCAACCGAGGAGATTAATTTGCGAGGCAAGCGCAAGGCGGACTGAGGCTTCTACCGGTTTGAGGTGAGTGGTGATAGTAAATAATGTACTGAGGGTTTGAAACCCTGTACTAGCACTTCACTGTGCTATGTTGAGTTGGAACACTTGTCTTATGACGGGCGTGATGACATTGTGATTGGGGGTTCGGACCTGGTCCTTCCTGACTGATAGTATATTGTGGATTATGACTGATAATGAGACTATAACTGTGTAAATGGGCTAATAGCCATGTTTGGGGCCATGTGCCGATCTATAGAACATTAGGGGACCTGTAGAGCTAGGTGACCCTTATATCGTGTTGGAAACTTACACTCAGCCGTAAAATGAGCTGAATAGCATATTAAGTGCCAGTACTTGATGTGTACTATGAGAGATAGTTTATTTAGGGTGGAAATTCCCTGATTTAGCTGAGTGGGCCTAAAAGGCCAATCCTATACTAAATGGGACAGGGTCGAGAACCTGTTATGAGGTATTATATATATGTATACCCATGTTGGATCGGGCTGCACGCCGCACCAGTATATATATTAGATCGGGCTACACGTCGCAGCAGTATATATATTGGATCGGGCTGCACGCGACAGCAGTATGTATATTGGATCGGGCTGCACGTCACAACAGTATATATGTTGGACCGGACTGCACGCAGAAGTATTATTGCGCTTGTGCTGTAGGAGCCCCTTCGTAGTTTGAGTCTACACACATTCTCAGTGAGCGCTGGTGTATATTATGGGATCGGGCTGCACGACACAGCAGTATAGTTATATATGTATATATATATATATTGGATCGGATTGCACGTCGCAGTAATATATGTGTGGATCAGACTGCACGCTGCAGTATCATAGCGCTTGGGCCTAGGGAGCCCCTCCGAAGTCTGTATACACTCCTAGTGAGCACCGTCTACGTTAAATGGAGCGGGTTGCGCGCCGCAACGGTATATGTATTGGAGCGGGCTGCACGCCGCAGCATTATACTTATACATACCCATATATACATTCTTAAATACGTATACATTAAAGACATATGTATATATTTACATACAATGAGCTAGCTGTACACCGTAGCGGTACGGGTGAGGATTTGGTCAGTGTGGGACCTTGTTGAGATAGATGTGGACTGGAGATCAGAGTACTCATTGTAGTGATGACTTACCTGTGGGGGTTTGCCTTAGAACTGTTTAGTGATATTACAGGAGTTCTTATTTTCATTTGTTGTTTATTATTATTACTCACTGAGTTGAAATATACTTACCCCACTCCCCTGCACTTTTTGTGCAGACATACAGGTTCAGGAGAACAGTTGAGCTATCGCAACTACTTTACTATCATCATTCCGTGGAGACTTCGAGGTAGCTGCCGACATCCGCAGTACCTGACCTCTTCCTCTTTATCATTTCGTTGTTTCCATTCTGCCTAGACTTAATTGTGTAGTCGATTTCATTTATAGAGGCTCAGACTTGTGACACCACGATTTGGTTGGGACCGTATTTTGTATGTTTCTACTATTACATTTATCATTTTATATGAACACTTGCTGTTTAAGTTTAATTTGATTAACTGGAATTAATAAATGGATGGTTAAGAGATAATATGGTCGGGCTTGCCTAGCATTGTGTTGGGCGCCATCACGACCAGGGTTTGGGTCGTGACAAGTTGGTATCAGAGCCTAGGTTAACAGGTCTCGCGAGTCATGATCCGGTTTAGTAGAGTCTCGTGGATCGGTACGGGGACACCTGTAGTTATCCTCGGGAGGCTGCAAACCTTTTAGGAAAGCTTCAAATTCTTAAAGTTCTTATCGTGCATACTTGATTCATCTTGAGGTATGATTCTTGAAATTCCTTCTGCACGTTGATGTGCGCACTCGAGTGCTTAGTGATAAATTTGCCTTGATGGCTTGTGATTCCCCAATCGAGGGACGAGATATATCTCTGTGAGTTCATGTTGGGCCAGTCTGGAGGACTTGAGGTTGGATCCTTATCTATGGCTTAAGCTCCAAGGTGCTAATTTCGCGAGCCGATATTATGAAATTCATACGATCAGTATTGTCCATAATTATGGAAATGGCTGTTTGATAATGGGTGAGCTGCAAGGTATTCAATCCTTATTATGATCTATTACGTAGCCCTAGCTATGGGCGTGGTGAGTATGTTCATGTTCCTTAGTGGGAAGGTAAAGTGCATTACGTGTGGTAGTATGAGTTCGGACGCAGGAAGACCAAATTGGTTGTGCTAGGTGTATCATGGTGAAAGGTATATGTGTTATGATTTGAGCGGGTGCAGGGCATGTTCATGTACTAATGCTGATGATATAATTGTGTAGTATTGAGATTTATGTTGTTGATATACATTGTGATGTCTTGCTGAGTTGCGGATGTATTGTTAGGATGATTTTGGTGATTCGTTGGCAGGTGGATAGGCCAAATTACAGAGGAAACTCTGTCAAAATTTTTGGAAAATTTGGGGCTTAGAAAATAATTCTGTCACCTCGAGAATAGGCTTAAATGGTGTGTGTATAAATGGAAGAGTTAAAAAAGAGTTAAGATGTGTGATGATTCGAATCTCCGCCGAAGCTTGTAAATGACTTGACTTTAATCTGACTAGAACATTATGGCATCATTTGAGTAAGAATGCTATGAGTGGCTGAAAGTGCTTGGGTGTATGGCTCCGAGCCAAGTTGGGGAGGTTGTTATTGATTAATTGAATGCACTGTTGTGTGCTATGTTGGTCCTGTCTCTGGGTATGTTGGGAAATTTTGATAAAGGTTATGGTGGTTCGTAGATGTGAAGAAATACTAGGATGTTTTGAACTTATGTTGGTAAAGAATGTTCGGTGTATAGAAAAGAAAGGTAGCTAATTGTATCTGAATGTAATCATGTTCTGCGGTGTCAGAGTTCTAGTAAGGCACGAGTGGTTCTGTTCAATAAGGCAGTTGAATTATAACCGGTTGAGGGTGAATGACGCCCGAGAATTGTTTTACAGTGTTCAAGATTTTGCTTGTAGCAGTAAGGCGTCTTAAGATTAGGTACGTGGCTAAAGACCGTGGTTTTGTTAGAAGAAATTGAGACTTTCAATATGTTATGTGGATGATGAGATTATATGTATCTATATTGGAGAGTAATGATAACGAATTCAAATTGCAGGAAGTTCTTCAAGGTAAAGTGTTGTAGATTGTGGTACCTCGAGGAAACATCTGAGGGAGTATTCAGCGGCCTGTGAGTCTTAGACGGTGTGGTCTTATGTACGAGTCTCGTGTGGTAACACGAGTTGATGTATTATGGTGCTACAGTAAGGGCAAATGTTCGATTAAAGATGAATCAGAAAGGAAACTAGGTAAATGGAACAACTTGTTAGTAAATTGGAACAGTATGAAAAAGGGCACGAGTAACTCCTGGTGTGTGTTCGGGGTAATGAGCCTTGCAGTTATGGTGCAACAAAGCTCTTGATGAGCTGGCAATTGTGTAGCTCGATGTGGGTAAAAGGACTCAGTCCTGGCAGTTTAACTTATGCCATGTAATTGGGAGAAAGAGTTTGTGATGTGTTTTACCATTGTTTGAAAATGAGTGTATTTCTTGTTGGTATGCAAAGCTTGGAATGTGTAAGGAGTTTTCTCTATATGGGATCATGAAAGTCCTTGACTAGTTGAGTGCGCCGATGTTTGCAGCGTAGGAAAGGAATATGAATTTCCGTGATCTTAGTGTGATATGGTAGACGTGATGTGTTATGGAAAGTTGATAATGGCATATTCAAGGCTTGAGATTGTTCATATTATATGGGAAGTCATTAAAATCCCCGAGCAGCATGGGCAGCTGCAGTTAATCTGAGAATCAAGCTTCCCGGTGATTAAGGAAAATGGTACTGCTATTCTAGTGTTTTGGCAGAGTATATGGTCAAAAGGGCAAGGTGGTGTAAACTGATAATATCTAGTGGTATTGTGGTATTCTCTTGTTGGATTGACAGTGGTGATTGAGTTGCTGTTGGCATAGGGAAATTTTTGAATGGCGTACGTGGTATGAATGGATGCTTGATATGTGTTACGTATTCGTACGGTGGAGAGTGGAATCAGGCGTAGCAATTCATGTGTTATATATGTGTTAGAGACTAGAAGTTCTCGTAATCCGCCTATGCAGTGGTGGTATGTCGTGTGTATCAACACCGTTTAGCGGTTATTGGAAATTGGAAGCCCTAGTGGTTATCTCGTTACTTGATATGATGAAATGGAATAATGATATATGATTGCAGATTGGTTGCCATAAGTCAGGTTGTCTAGACTAATGTGATATGGACTATATTAGAGAAATGTCACAACTGCGTGGCAGAGCGCATCAGATCATGCTCCAGTAGGGTAGATGTACCCTAGGACCAGCGGACGGCTGGTAGGTATTGCTTTGTCAGTTGAGCCTTCATGGCGGATGTCAGTGTAGAGGTATCTACCATTGATTCAGCTCCAGTATTGAGGAACTTTGTCGGATGCGTTTCATGTGGCCGAGCTTGAGGCTATATATATATGTTTGTTGCAAGGAGCAACTTGACCCGATGTGCATTCCCTTTGCTAGATATATTCGTGGGTCGGGTGGCACGCTGCCACAGGCATAGTATTTGGATCGGGTGGCACGCCACCACATGTATGGTATCAGGATCGGGTGGCACACCGCCACGGGTATGGTATCTGGATCCAGTGGCATGCCGCCACGGGTATGTTATTGGAATGGGTTGCGCACCGCAACAGTGTGATGTGGAAGAGATAGCTTCCTATATGTTACTTTGTATATAGTACTTCCTAGCTTCTGAGGAATAGTCTGTATTGGGTATCGTTCGGGGAATAGCACATCGGTTGTGTCCATTCAAGATTGGATAGCATATATTAAATATATCACCACGTGTGTGATTGATTGCTTGAGTTCAGACCTAAATATGTGCGTGGCTGACTGTTCTGAGCATGGTGACTTGAGATGCTTCAGGAGTAATAGTGTTTGGATAGAATCATGAGTTGTGGCAAGGCCACGTGATGTTATGACCTTTCGATGAGGATTCAGGTACTCTAATTCTATGATGTGAGACGAGATCTCAGTTATGTGTTGTGATGGTATTGAGGAATTTGAATTATAGCTCTTTTGTGTGAGTTGGTTGTCGTGATTCAATAATGTTGAGATCGTTCTTATTGGAGCCTGTGTTGTGATTATTGTGGCATAGGCCGATGCTGAGGTGTCATGTCACCAGTGTGGTGTGTTATGATCGAAATGATCGTTGGAGTCATTAATGAATACGAGCATATTTGATCTTAGCTTGTTAGAAAGGTAATATCGAGGTTTGGCTTCGAAACCTATTGTGGTATCAGTTATAAAAGGGAAATGGATTCACGAATGGTTGACGCGAGAGATGGGTTCGGTATATCGCGTGCTTCAGTTGCCGTGGGCAGGATATGAAGGTGTTGGAATAAGACTCTATCTAATGAGAAAGGTTTTTTCTGCTAGTATTTGGTTATTGTGGCCAGTTCTTGTGATTGGAGACTATTGTCTCGAGTGATTGGACTGTTTGATACATCATGTGATCTCACCCAGAGTGGCGAGTTTGGCTATTACAGTTGGATCGTGTGTACTCTGAGTATAAATGTGGGATTCAGATTTGGTACATGATTTTGGGAAGTGCAATGTGGTTTATGGTTCAGATAGAGTGTGGAAATTCAGCTATACTATGTTGTCGGACTTATGAAAGATAGGGCGAAGTGGTATCACCATGAGTATATGCTTGGTGAGGTCATTCAGCTATTGTGTTGAATTTAGTACAACTCTGGGTCCGCTCGAGGACGAGCGTTTGCTTAAGTTGGGGAGAATGTGATGACCCGACCCATCATCATGTGAGTTATCACCCCATATTCCCCGTTATATGCTCGTTCATGGTTTAATATGTATGTTTGGCGAGTTTGAGTCAATTCGGATTGAGTTTAGTTAGAATTGAGACAAATAGTCTCTTAGAAGAAGGAATATTTGGGAAAAGTCAACTGGATGTTGACTTGTGAGTTCGAGAGCTCGGAATCGAATTCTGATGATTCGGTCAGCTCCGGGATGTTATTTATGAGCTAGGAGAGCGATCAAAAGTGAATTTGGAGGCCCGGTGTAGTTTTAGGCTTGAATTGGCTAAAGTTGAATTTCGGCGAAATCTGATCGGTAGGTGAGATTTTGATCTGGGAGTCAGAATGGAATTCCGACAGTTGCAGTAGCTCCGTTAGGTGATTTTGGATGTGCCTGCAAAATCTCACGTCATTCGGAGGTCGTTTGGTCGGGTTTTTGATCGAATGTCGGTTGCGGAAGTTTGAATGATAACTTAGGCTTGAATGTGCTTTTTGATGTTTTCCGTGTTTGAGGGCGTGTTTTTATGATTAGAACAAGTTTGTATCGTGTTATGGTATATGTTGGTGGTTTTCGTTGGGGTCTCGGGGGCCTCGGGATGAAATCGGGGGTCCAAACGGACCATTTTTAGCCTAAGAGAGCAGCTAAACTGCTGCAATATCTGCAGAAAAACTTTGTTCTTCGCGTTCGCGTAGGGGTCCACGCATTCGCGAAGTGTATCGGACAGTTGGAGATTTTTTCTCATCGCGTTCGCAAGGAGAGGGACGCGAACGCGTAGGGTCAGGCCTGGGGAGCATCGCGATCGCGAAGGAGTGCACGCGTTCGCGTAGGTCTGAGCGGTTGGTCATCGCGAACGCGACTGGAAGCCACGCGTTCGCGTAGAGTAAATTAGGAGGCTGCTAATTTTTTTCATCGCGAACGCGTGGGGAGTGTCGCGTTCGCGAAGCCTTAAATGACTGGGCAGGTCCTTAAATTGCAGAACATTTCATTTACGGGTTTCACTCCTAGAAACCCCCATTGTTGAGCTCTAGACTGAGAAAGTGATGGGAATTGCTAGGAGATCATTTCGAGCTTCTGAGGCCTTGAAAACCTCATTCTATGTTGCCTCGATTTACGTGCACGATCCGGGCATGTGGCCGGAAAGTTTTTATGTTGAAATATATGAAAAATGTGAGAAATTTGAAGAATTTTGATATTAATATTGAGATGGTTGACTTCGGTCAACATTTTTGGTAAACGGACCCGGACCCGAGATTGGATGGTCCCGAAAGGTCCGTAGGAAAATATGGGACTTGGACATGCGTCCGAGTAGAATTCTGAGGCCTAGAGCCCAAGTTATGAATTTTTCTGTGAAATTGTTTTTGATGTAATTGTTAAAGGAAAATGAATTAATCGACCTTGGTATCGGGCTCGTATTTTGGTTCCGACGCCCGGTACAAGTCTTAAATATTATATATGTGCTTTCTGCAAAGTTTGGTGACATTCGGATGTCGTTTGATATGATTTGGACCTTGAGTTCCAAGTTTGTAAGTTTTGAAAACCAAAAGTATGAAAATCATGAACTTGAGGCTTGATTTGATGAAAACGATGTGATATTGGTGATGTGATCGCACGAACAAGTTCGTAATGTGTTTTTGATGTTATGTACATGTTTGGTTTGGAGCCCGGGGGGCTAGGGTAAAGATTTGATAGGCCGTTGGATCAATTTCTGAATTTTTGCACTGCTGGTTTTTCACCCAGCTGTTGGCTTTGCATTTGCGAAGCATTTCTCGCAATTGCGAAGGTGACAGATCAAATGCGAACCCTTGATCGCAAATGCGAAGGGCGTCCAGGACTGCTGGGTTCGCAAATGCGAACACAACCTCACAAATGCGATGCCTTCATTGTTAAGCGAGGCTTCGCAAATGCTTCGCATTTGCGAACATTATGTCGCAAATGCAAAGGTCCCTTGAAGCCAGTCTTGTTCGCAAATGCGAACATTATGTCGCAAATGCTAACCTCCAAGCATTTTCCTTGGCTTCGCAAATGCGAACTTTCCATCCTTAGCTTATTTTTCAAACTCCAGAAATTGGTCGGGGTTCGCAATTGCGAACCCATGTTCGCAAATGCGAACACAGAGACCTGTAAATCACGATTTCGAGCTTCATTTTTCACATTTCACAACCCAAAAACACTCATTGGCGATTTTTCACGAACTCCCTCTTCTTCAAAGAAGTTGTAAGTCACTTTTTACTTAATTCTTTCAATTCCTAACAACATTAAACATGTTTTTCATTAGAAATCAAAGGTTTTCATGGTAGAATTTCTTGTTTTTGGTATAATATAGGGTTTTTCATGAATTGGGAAATTGGACCTCGAATTGAGGTCCGATTTTGAAACAAATCATATACTTGAACTCGTGGGGGGATGTGTAACCGGATTTTGGTCCGAACCCCGAGTTCCGACCATGTGGGCCCGAGGTCGAAATTCACTATTCCTGCCAGAATGTTGTAAAAGTTGTAATTGGCCTTATGAATTAGTTTGTTGAGTAGTATTGATGATATTAAATCAATTATGTATAGATACGATTGGATTGGAGCCAAATTTGAAAGGAAAGGCATTTCCACGTATTGAATTGTTCGTAAACATTCGAGGTAAGTGTTTGTTCTATCCTAGCTTGAGGAAATAGGATTATATGCTATGTGTTATGTGATCGAGTGCGGTGTATGGGCTGTGGTGAAGAGCATCCATACACTGGCATCTAACATGACCGTGAGTCGTTATTAATACTTATTGTGAGACATATTTGAAGATAAATTGTTGAACCCTTGCCGGGTTGTAGAATTGTTATTGTTCTTCCTTTTCGGGACTTGTTGTGAAGATGATTATTGATTGCCCTTGCTGGGACTGTTTATGATTTACTGTTTCATTATTTGCCCTTAACTGTGATTGTTATTTGGGTGAGGAAGAGTGATAATGCATGAAGGGTGATGTCGTGCCTTGATTTATTATTTATGCACGAAGGTTAATGTCGTGCCATGTTTTATTGATTATGCACGAAGGTTAATGTCGTGCCATGTTGTTGATTATGCACGAAGGATCATGCCGTGCCTTGTTATTGAACCATGTACGAAGGATCATGCCGTACCATGGATGTGAGGATGAGAGTAAAAGCACGAAGGGTGATGCCGTGCACTTTATTTACTTATTTGGTGAGGATGAGAGTAAAAGCACGAAGGGTGATGTCGTGCAACTACTTGCCATTCCTTGACTTGATATTACTTGTTTTTTCCATTATACTTTGTTTTCCTTGTGGACTTATTAACTGTTGTTAATTGTTGAGTTCTTTTGAGATATTCCTTATTGTGTTATTACTTGGTTATTTATTGTTATTTTGTGGTATACATATATATGGAACTGCACAGGTTTATGTGGGTGTCTGGTCCTAGGCTTGTCACTACTTTGCCGGAATAGGCCACGCACTTACCAGCACATGGGGTCGGTTGTGCTGATACTGCACTTCTGCGCGTTTTTGCACAGGTCCAGGTTTCGATCAGGAGCAGCAGCAGTAGATCTTTTGCGAGGAAGTTGAACACTTTGAGAACGACGTAGCTTGCAGGCGTCCGCATGCCCGGCGTCTCTTCTTTTCCTTATGTTATTAGTTGTAGTCTCTTTGTTCCGAGGCAAACAGATTATGTTATATTTCTTTCAGACCTTTATGTGTAGTATTCCGTATTAGTTTGTGAGTTGGTGACTCCACGTCTTGGGTAGAGGAATTCAGTATAAGTTGCCTTAAAACTACTTATTTCTATTTGTATAAAGCCTTCCGCACTTGTTTAATTAAGATTATGATTTTGGTTATTAATTTGAGTATGAAGTATTGTTAAATAGGATATGTGAATAAAGAGGCTTGCCTAGCTACCACGAGTAGGCTCCATCACGATCCCGATGTTAGGGGTAAATCCGGGTCGTGACAAGTTGGTATCAGAGCTCTAGCTTACATAGGTCTCACCACTCACGAACAAGCTTAGTAGAGTTTGAGAGGTAGGTACGGAGACGTCTGTACTTGTCCTCCAGAGTCTATTGAGTTAGGAAAAGTCTCTCTTTTTTTTCTTTCTTAACGTGCGAATTCATTCTTCAAATGTTAAATTGAATTTCTACTCTTGTCTTCCCACGAATTGCGAAGTCACGTACCGCTTCTTCAGCCGAACAATGGCACAGGCTAGTGATAGATCAACTATGCCTTCAAAAGTTTTACGGAGGTCAGATAGGTTTCACCAAAGTCTTCGCTACCACCTTCAGCGGTGCATCTTTTGAGAACCCACGAGATTGTGCTTGACAGTTCTTATGAGGAATTACAGAACGTGGGAATAGTTAAATGCGAGGGGGTTCATTTTACTGTGCCACGGAAGGCACACAGAAGTAGTGGGAAGATAATGTATTTACCACACCAGTTATGGTCCCAATGGAAGATGCAATTATATCAGGAGATCACCTAATAAATCGTGTTGGGTTTCAACGGACCTAGGCATCCGGTCGATGTGATGGAGTTGTGAAGGATAAATATGATGAGTTAATGGAATGTATATATATGGTATGGAAAGGTCCTCCAAATAATTTATACATATTTAAGGTTGGTTCTTTTCATGGGGTAAGAATCGCCCCCAGAGAATGACGAAGAGTATATGAGTAAATGGGGTAGCTCAGCAGTGTTAAGCCAACATAGCAAAAGAGAAAATTGGCCGTCAATGTTTGTGACAAGCCTACGAAGAGGGCAAGCCGGCCAACGCAACGCTATCTACTAAACTCTATTTTAAGAAAATGTTCTGAAGACGTCACCCCCGAGATTCTCTGCAATATGTAGTATATGCGATCTGAACGGTTGTACCAGGTCACAATGAATGTGTCCGAATATATATTGTCATGAACGACAAGTTAACTGAGCCTTAAAGGAATTGCCGTGAATGTGGAATTTTGGAGAAATATAATTTTAGGAAAGCACTCAGGCTACACGCTCCATTGCAGTTAATATTTATCCTACATGGCCAGCCAGATGTATAGGTCAGGATGTTAGAGGTGGAGGTGAAAATCCTAGAAGTGGAGACCCAACCATTGATATAATTTTTATGGTATGAGGGAGGTCACTACACTAGATGGTGTCATCACGTGTATAATTCAGATTGTTATAAACAGAATAATTTTCCCTTAATTTGGTTTGGTTTGTTTTTCATTATTTGAAAGAAAAGTTTAGGCGAGCCCTTTTAACATGCTCCATTCATGAGCGAGCATCGTAATCATCAAATCTACTTAGGGAAATACTCACGTTGGGATATTACATGAGGATAGACATCCCTATTATTAGGTGTTAGTCACTAAAATATCCATGAGGCTAAGAGTGACTTTGTATTACTTATTACAGTGGGTTTTGATATAATTCTCGGAATAACTAATTTTAATCGTTAATTGTGTGCCCTATCAGTAGTAGGGTTCATTTTATGTCGTGATTATCTTTGACGGACAATTATTGAAAGGAAGAAAGAAAGGAAATGAAAAATTTCAGATGATATGTGCAAGCACTGTGATTCAGAGTTGAGGATGAGATCCTCCAATTTTTGGCATAATGTGAAATATTTCTAAGACGAGCTTCAAGCTGTGGTGGATATCATATGAGGACTGGGTCCTGGTAGTAAGAGTTTATGTGTTTAAAATTCTTCTTTTATGAAATTAATATTTTCGTATTGCATTCGTAAATAAGAGTCATGCCCATTAGGACTATTTGACAATTCTTGTATAGTTTATATTCATATTTAGCCATTTCTATTTTGAAACTGTTCAGCTTAGCCTTTGAGACGAGCACCCAGGTGCATAAAATATGACTCATTAATTCAAGAAATAATCACGAGGTCTCCATAACTCATTCTGAGTGAAGTGGTATTTGTAGAATAAGGTATTTGATAACACGTAGTTAATTGGCAATGTTGTAATTTAGGGACGACTCTTATCGCCGAAGTCATGGTTATGTGTATAAGTACGAAGTGTTTATGCCTTAGTTAGACTGGCTCGTGATAGTACCCATGGATAACGTATTGTTATTGTTGACCGTGAGTCGTTATTAATACTTATTGTGAGACATATTTGAAGATAAATTGTTGAACCCTTGCCGGGTTGTAGAATTGTTATTGTTCTTCCTTGTCGGGACTTGTTGTGAAGATGATTATTGATTGCCCTTGCTGGGACGGTTTATGATTTACTGTTTCATTCTTTGCCCTTAACTGTGATTGTTATTTGGGTGAGGAAGAGTGATAATGCACGAAGGGTGATGTCGTGCCTTGATTTATTATTTATGCACGAAGGTTAATGCCGTGCCATGTTTTATTGATTATGCACGAAGGTTAATGTCGTGCCATGTTGTTGATTATGCACGAAGGATCATGATGTGCCTTGTTATTGAACCATGTACGAAGGATCATGCCGTACCATGGATGTGAGGATGAGAGTCAAAGCACGAAGGGTGATGTCGTGCAACTACTTGCCATTCCTTGACTTGATATTACTTGTTTTTTCCATTATACTTTGTTTTCCTTGTGGACTTATTAACTGTTGTTAATTGTTGAGTTCTTTTGAGATATTCCTTATTGTGTTATTACTTGGTTATTTCTCGTTATTTTGTGGTATACACATATATGGAACTGCACAGGTTTATGTGGGTGTCTGGTCCTAGGCTTGTCACTACTTCGCCGGAATAGGCCAGGCACTTACCAGTACATAGGGTCGGTTGTGCTGATACTGCACTTCTGTGCGTTTTTGCACAGGTCTAGGTTTTGATCAGGAGCAGCAGCAGTAGATCTTTTGCGAGGAAGTTGAACACTTTGAGACCGAGGTAGCTTGCAGGCGTCCGCAGGCCCGGCGTCTCTTCTTTTCCTTATGTTATTAGTTGTAGTCTCTTTGTTCCAAGGCAAACAGATTATGTTATATTTCTTTCAGACCTTTATGTGTAGTATTCCGTAGTAGTTTGTGAGTTGGTGACTCAACGTCTTGGGTAGAGGAATTCAATATAAGTTGCCTTAAAACTACTTATTTCTATTTGTATAAAGTCTTCCGCACTTGTTTAATTATGATTATGATTTTTGTTATTAATTTGAGTATGAAGTATTGTTAAACAGGATATGTGAATAAAGAGGCTTGCCTAGCTACCACGAGTAGGCGCCATCACGATCCCGATGTTGGGGGTAAATCCGGGTCGTGACAGCTCTAGAGTGAGAAAGTGACGGGAATTGCTGGGAGATCATCGGGATATAGTCGGAGGTAAGTTTTGTGGTTTAATTACGCGCTTTTATCATGAAATCATTGATTATTTTTATGAAAATGGAAGATTAAAGGTGGGTTTTAGCCCTAGGCCTAAAATTGTAGAAAAACACTGATTTAAGTAGGCAATTTGAGTCCAAATTTGGTAAATTTTATATGCCTAGACTCGTATTGAGACGAAGGTTCCGAATATGTAACTTTTGTAATTTTTCGAGAAGTGCTCCAAAAGTCGGGTTTTGACAACTTTGCGGGTTTTGATGCAATTTGGGTTATTTCGAATGGGTTACATGAATTTAGCATATATTGATGTATTATCATTGATTTTGAGTAAATTTGGCAATCGAGGAGATTGATTTGTGAGGCAAGCGCAAGGCGGACTGAGGCTTCTACCGGTTCGAGGTGAGTGGTGATAGTAAATAATGTACTAGGGGTTGAAACCCCGTACAAGCACTTCACATTGCTATGTTAAGTTGGAACACATGCCTTGTGACGGGCGTGGTGACATTGTGATTGGGGGTTCGGACTTGGTCCTTCCCGACTGATAGTATATTGTGGATTATGACTGATAATGAGACTATAACTGTGTAAATGGGCTAATAGCCATGTTTGGGGCCATGTGCCGATCTGTAGAACATTAGGGGACCTGTAGAGCTAGGTGACCCTTATATCGTGTTGGAAACTTACACTCAGCCGTAAAATGAGCTGAATAGCATATTAAGAGCCAGTACTTGATGTGTACTGTGAGAGATAGTTTATTTAGGGTGGAAATTCCCTAATTTAGCTAAGTGGGCCTAAAAGGTCAATCCTATACTAAATGGGACAGGGTCGAGAACCTGTTATGAGGTATTATATATATATATATACCCATGTTGATCGGGCTGCACGCCGCAGCAGTATATATATTGGATCGGGCTGCACGCCGCAGCAATATATATATTGGACCGGGCTTTATATATATATACCTATATTGGATCGGGCTGCACGCCGCAGTAATATACATGTGGGACGAACTGCACACCGCAGTATTATTGCGCTTGGGCTGTAGGAGCTCCTTCGGAGTCTGAGTCTGCACACATTCTCAGTGAGCGCTGGTGTATATTATGGGATCGGGTTGCACGCCGCAGCAGTATAGTTATATATGTATATATATATTGGATCGGATTGCACGCTGCAGTAATATATGTGTGGATCGGATTGCACGCCGCAGTATCATAGCGCTTGGGCCTAGCGAGCCCCTCCGAAGTCTGTATACACCCCTAGTGAGCGCCGTCGACATTAAATGGAGCGGGTTACACGCCGCAGCGGTATATGTATTGGAGCGGGCTGCACGCCGTAGCATTATACTTATACATACCCATATATACATACTTAAATACGTATACGTTAAAGACATATGTATATATTTACATACATTGAGCTGGCTGTACACCGTAGTGGTACGGGTGAGGATTTGGTCAGTATGGGACCTTGTTGAGATTGATGTGGACTGGAGATCAGAGTACTCACTGTAGTGATGACTTACCTGTGGGGGTTTGCCTTTGAACTATTTATTGATAGTACATGAGTTCGTATTTTCAGTTGTTGTTTAGTATTATTACTCACTGAGTTGAAATATATTCACCCCACTCCCCTGCACTTTTTGTGCAGACATACAGGTTCAGGATAACAGTTGAGCTATCGCAACTACTTTACTATCATCATTCCATGGAGACTTCGAGGTAGCTGCCGACGTCCGCAGTACCTGACCTCTTCCTCTTTATCATTTCGTTGTTTCCATTCTGCCTAGACTTAATTGTGTAGTAGATTTCATTTATAGAGGCTCAGACTTGTGACACCACGATTTGGTTGGGATCGTATTTTGTATGTTTCTACTATTACGTTTATCATTTTGATTTGAACACTTGTTGTTTAAGTTTAATTTGATTAACTAGAATGAATAAATGGCTGGTTAAGAGATAATATGGTCGGGCTTGCCTAGCATTGTGTTGGGCGCCATCACGACCAGGGTTTGGGTCGTGACAGTTCCACTTTTCAGAATTTGAACTCACGCCAACATTGGAAGAACTAGCCGGATATATCGGGAGTCCAAAAGTCCCTATGAGGGAACAGTATCTCATCGCACCAAGGGTCGTGACAATAATAGGTTCTTAGACACCGTAAAGATCCGCAGAACTGTACACAACCCAGATTTATCAGAGGGATTCTGCACTTTGGCATTTCTATATGATAAATACGGTCATTATGGGGGTGTTCAACAAACTTGAGAGCAAAATCTACAGTAGAGAAAACCGGCTGAAATGGGAAGAACACAAGCGCATCACTTTTATGATAGCTTTCTTAGGCTTACCGGTGTTTCCCAAGAAGGATGGGAATATCAATATACAAGTGGCGGGGGTCGTCAGCACTTTGATCAAACAATACAATAGTACTTTGGCACCTATGATAATAGCGGACATCTCTCACGCCCTCACTCTTTGCAAAGCTGGAGGGGTTTTCTTTGAAGCTTGTAATGTGTTGCTCCAAATATGGATGATCGAGCACTTATGCCATCGCCCACAGTTCATGAGGTATGGTTCATCGAAAAAAACCTGTATAGAGGAATTCACTACAAGGGTTGAGGGATACAATTTGCCAGAGGGGACCACCGGATGGATAAGACTCCTGCGTTCGATTCCAGCCAGCGAAATAGAATGGACATTTGGCTGGCTACCCGTGGATGAAGCCATATACATGTCGGCCGAAGAATCATATTTATTACTGATAGGTCTCAATAGCATCCAGCCCTACGCTCCATGTCGAGTATTGAGACAGTTAGGGCGGCGCCAAATAGTCTCAAAAGAAGAAGACCTCAGCAGGCAGGGGGTCGAAATTGGGCCTGGTGGATAGTTCTCTGAAACATTAGTCTGAAAAATCTGGAATGAGTGTCAAACCCTGAAGATAGACACTCGTGTGCGAGATCAATCCAGAGGCGAAGTATCATCAGAATACCCTGCATAGTACGGTAGAGAACTTGAGCACCAAAGGCCCACTAAAAGGCCCCACCTCAAAAATTTTACTGAATCATCACAGGAACAGTGGCATTGGTTAGCAAAGGAAGAAGGTTACAGGGCAAAGATTGGCAAGATAGAACAACAGGTCCAGGAACTTAAATTCAAAAAGAGTATGCAAGCTGCTGCCGACGAAGGGGTCAAAAAGAAATTGACTCAAGAAAATGACACTCTCAATGCTCGAATCTGGCGGATCAGAAAAGAAGCCAACATCCAACCCAGGAGTCAATCTGATCAGAGGTTGATAGACGGATTGAACCAACAGCTCAAGGAAAGCCAAGAAAAGTTGGAGAGGTCCGAGGCTAGCAGGAAAAGGATGCAGGTTAGATGGGAGAAAGGTACAACGGAACGAAGGGAGTACTTGCAGCAGGTCAAGAGGAATTATGAGATGAGCGTCGGGATATTAAGAGAGACAAATTCCACTCTTCAAGAACGGGTCTACAGACAAGCTCGTGAAGCTAGGGAAGACAGGAAACGATGTTACGACATGATGGCCCTGATGGAAGAACAAATGGAAAAATTCCAAGATCGGATTGCAGATAATGCGCGAGTATTGGGGTTGAAAAACCGGCAGATAGAACAGTTGTTTAGAGAAAGGGATGGCATTCGGGAAAGGATCGACGAGATTGGGCACTACATTCACATGAGATGCCTATCATGCAAACAGATGCCCTGGGATGCCCTCTTCTCCTCCACCATGGGTTATGTTCATCAAATTATGGGGGAACTGAAGAATCTGTGAAGAGGTCTTACACCAAGGCCCGCGGCAAGGCCGAACGATGCCTCGCGGGCACCAAAACTCAAGGCCCTATTGTACCCTTAGTCCAAGTCTTTTACTTGTCAAAGTCTGTCGTCTTCGTTTTGGATTTATGTTGTTAGTATGGAAAATGGCCGGTTTGTATTCACAATGTTTTCAATAAATAAAATGGTTCCTGAAATTTTGTGTTTTATTTTGTTTCACACGAACTACGCTGGGTCTGATTCACGCGGGGATGTGATACGTAGGCAATCCAAATAAGATTCGACCACCACTAACAATAAAAGAAAAAAAAAGGGAAAGTTCGAAGATTCCAAAGATAAGTTGGGATGACGCATGCAAGACATGTCAGAAAGGATTAATTGATTAGGAAATATTGCATTCCAATATGTGATTACTAAATGTGTTAAATCCTAACACTAACAAGTGTGTTGTTTCATAATCCCTAAAGGTCAGTTGTTAGCACGTTCTGGCACCACACCACTATCCAACTAGATCTAAAGGACCCCTGCCTTTAAGCATGACTACTTCAGAGCACAGCGTCGAGGAGGAAAGACCTACTAGCCAGCTTCTGAAAGAGGTCATGGAAAAGATAGAACGGATAGGATTGGAAATGAGTGCGATGCACTTGGCTTTGGCGAAAGCACAGAAGAGCCCTGAATTACCGCTCAATCCTACCGCAGGACATGCTCCGGAATACCTGCACCCAGGCCCTTCAACGAACATACCCAGTCATCACTATTATCAGGGAAGAAGCCCCCATGACACCCAAACTCTGCCACTTAACCAGCATTTCTCACCACCAAGCACTCCTATTTTTATGGGACCCCTGCCAGCCACACTACAATGATCAAATAGCGAGTCATTATTCCCAGCTCATGATACTCATTATTACCCCCATAACCTACCTTCAATGCACCGGAACCTCACAACCCTCGCATGGAAATCCCAATAGAGCATGAAAGGCCAACAAAGGACCTGGAACAAGATGATATGATAAGAAATGTCAGCAGTATTGAGCAAACCCTCAGAAGTATGCACGGGTTGGGCAATCAGGTCAATGTGGCCTACAAAGATCTGTGTCCCTTCCTCGATGTTCAATTGCCGGCGGGATTTAAAATGCTAAAGTTTGATCTATATGAGGGACATGGTAATCCAATGGCACATTTTCGAGGGTTTTGTAGCAAGATGAGAGGAGAAGGTTGGAGAGATGAGCTGTTGATAGCATATTTTGTTCAGAGTTTAAGCGGGTCGGCGCTTGAATGGTACACTAGGCAAGATCCTAGCAGATGGTACACTTGGGATGATCTGGCCCAAGCATTCGCCGCTAATTTTTAGTACGATCTTGAGATAGTTCCCGACCGTCTCACATTACTGAGGATAGTCAAGAAACCCGGAGAAACTTTCCGCGAGTTTGGTTTTCGGTGGAGAGAGCAAGCAGCCAGGGTAGATCCTCCCATGAGAGAGGGAGAGATGGTTGAATATTTCTTACAAACATTGGACCCAACCTATTTTGGTCACTTGGTGACAACGGTTGGAAAGATTTTCAACGAGGTGGTGAAAGTAGGGGTCATGATAGAAGAAGGATTGAGGTTCGACAAAATTCTGAGCTACTCAGCGCTCAAAGCTACAACCCAAGCTATTCAAAGTGGTACAAGGGGTGCGCTGGGTAGAAAGAAAAAAGAAGAGGTCGCCACGGTGGAAGCAGGCCATTGGTCCAGGGCCAGCAAATCATACTATAACTAACATAGACCCCACACTCAAAATTATCCATATTCCTCGCACAACCCACCACAACACTACTATCCTCCGCAGGAACTATATTTTTCTGTGCACCAAACACAAACATACAATCAACCACTGGTTCACCCACAATGGCGCGCACCGACTCCCCGAAACGCATATGCACCACCTCAGAACACCTATCCACTTCCACAGAACACATACCCACCACTCCAGAATGCTTATCCTCCACCAAGGGCCTACAGGAACCATCCAGGAGCAGGTTTTCGCGGAAATCAAGCTTCTAAAAATGACAGGATACAGAGGTAAAGAGCCTTTACTGAATTGGGAGAAACCTATACCGCCTTGTTCCACAAATTAAGGCATGTAGGTTTGTTGAGTCCTGTCGACCTTAGGATGCAAAATCCCCCGCCCCAGAATGTGGACCAATCAAAAAGCTGTGAATACTTCTCAGGAATGTTAGGGCATGACACCGAGAAATGTTGGAGATGGAAGCATGTGGTGCAAGATCTCATTGATACCCATAAGATTGAGGTCCAAACACCAGAAGCGCCTAACAGCAAACAAAACCCATTGCTAGCACACCATGAGGCTCATATGATTGAGTTCGTGCATGAAGGAGGAGAGTCGAAAAAACCATCACAAATAGTGATGATGATCCGGGCTACTCCAAAAGAGAAGATGAGTGGTAAGGAAGTAGGGGTACATGTGGAGAAGGTAGAGGTTGAACCTGCAGTGATATTGTGAAAAAATGCAGACATTACTCCAAAGAAATTTGAAGACACCAAAGTGGTAGTATCGGGAGCATCATCAGCACCCGTATTTGTTGTAAAGGGAGTTTACAGGGAACCAGTCATTGTCAAGCCAGTAGTCCAACTGCCAGTAATTAGCAACAAGGCTGTACCTTGGAAGTATGAGAAGGAAGTGGTAATATACAAAGGCAAGCAAGTGGAGGAAGAGATATGTGAGGCTCAGGGGTTGACTCATTCAGGGAGATGCTTTGCTCCCATTGAGTTAAGAAAGCCTAATTCAGCAGTGACGAAGAAGCCAGTAACGCAAGAAGAAGCCGAGGAGTTTCTGAAGAAAATGAAGGCGCAAGATTACTCCATATTGGAGCAATTAAGAAAGACTCCAGCTTAAATTTCATTGTTATCTTTGATGATTCATTCCAATGACCACTGCCAGGCACTAATGAAAATCCTGAACGAGGCTCACGTTTCGGACAAAATCTCGGTAAATCATTTAGAGAAGATGGTGCAGAAAATCTTTGAGGTAAATCGGGTGACCTTTTCCGATATTAAGTTACCGATAGAGGGTACAGAACACAACAAATCCTTGTATTTGACCGTGAAATGCGAAGACTCGGTGGTCCCCGAGTATTGGTTGATAATGGGTCAAGTGCCAACATGTATACTTTGGCTGCTTTGAACAAGTTGAAATTTGATCATAACCGGATTCACAAGAACAGCGTCTGTGTCCGAGGTTTTGATGGAAGTGGTACCAACAGGGTGGATGACATCATACTGGAATTAACCATTGGTCCAGTAGAGTTCACCATGGAATTCCAAGTGGTTGATGTAACAGTATCATACAATCTTCTACTTGGGCGACCTTGGATCCATGCTGCCAAAGCAGTACCTTCTACATTACACCAGATGGTGAAATTTAAATGGGACAGGCAGGAGATAGCGGTGTACGGAGATGACGGCACAAGCCTTATGAGAGCTGATATTGTGCCATTTATAGAGACGGATGATGACAAAGGACCGTGGGTGTACCAAGTTTTCGGCGGGGTTTCAGTGGGTAAAATTTCTGAAGGAAAGAACCTCCCACTCCTCGGGATAGCTCCTGCAATCGTCATAACGATTTTAGAGATGCCGGGTAATGGGTTTGTGCCAGGAAAAGGCCTGGGGTTAGAGCTTCAAGGCATTGTTCAGCCTGTGTCCTTGCCCGAAAATTTAGGGACCTTTGGATTGGGGTTCAAACCCACTGTGGAAGATGTACAGCGAGCCAAGAAAATGAAGAAGAGAGTTTGGGTCCTCCCCAAGCTAGTTCCACGTCTCTACAAATCTTTTGTTAGAGCAAGTGCCACAAAGTCATCGGTCCCAAAATTCCTGGGACCATTAATCGATATGGATGGGAATTTAGAATGGAGCTTTGAAAGAATGTTTGCTGGTGTCCACATGGTAGAAGCTGGAGAGGGTTCCAGCAAAGCCGACATACAATTTGTGGGGCCTAAGGCCGGTATCAACAACTGGGCAGCTACTCCTCTTCCCATTCGAAGGGAATCTTGGTAGTAGGCTTTGGATTTTCTTTCTTGTTTCCTGGATTATCCTAGAGTTGTAATCCATTTTGATTTTGTTTGTATTTCTTCAAGTGTGAAACTCTGTTATTCCGCATTTCTTAATAAAAACGAAAGTTTCCATTCTTTTCTTGTTTTAATTTTTATTTCTTCTTTTCTGAATAGTTCTTCTTTTACTAGTCCTAAAGACATGGAATGCACAACGGATCTTGACCTAGTCTAAATAATCAATCCAACTCCAACTTAATTGAACAAGAGATTGAGTTAAATAATGAATCTGAATATGAAGAGGATGAGGACTTCGAGGAAATAAGCAGGGAATTGTGCCAATTCGAAGAGAAACCAAAGCCCAATCTAAATGAAACTGAAGATGTTAACTTAGGGGGTGCAGATGACGTTAAGGAATCAGCATCCACATTGAGCCAAATACTAGGGAGTAATTAATCAAAATCCTCATTGAATTCAAAGATGTTTTCGCATGGTCATATGATGACATGCCAGGATTGAGCACCGATTTAGTGGTCCACAAGTTGCCCACTGACCTGGCATGCCCTCCTGTCAAGCAAAAACTGAGGAAGTTTAAGACAGATATGAGTGTAAAGGTCAAGGAAGAAGTGACCAAGTAGCTACATGTAAAAGTTATTCGCGTCACTTGATATCCCGATTGGTTGGCCAACGTGGTACCAGTGCCGAAGAAGAATGGGAAGATTAGGGTATGTGTTGACTACCGCAATCTCAATAAGTCAAGCCCTAAGGATAATTTTCCGTTGCCCAACATCCATATCCTGGCTAATAATTGTGCCGGACACGAGATCGGATCCTTTGTGGATTGCTATGTAGGATATCATCTGATCTTGATGGATGAAGAAGATGCAGAAAAGACAGCTTTCATTACGCCATGAGGAACTTATTGCTACCGAGTAATGCCATTCAGCTTGAAGAACGTTGGGGTAATGTACATAAGAGCAATGACCACTATATTTCATGACGTGATACACAAAGAGATTGAAGCATACGTGGACGATGTGATCATAAAATCTAGGCAGTAAGAAGACCATATAGCAGACCTAAGAAAGTTCTTCCAAAGACTTCGAAGGTATGATATTAAGCTCAACCCGGCCAAATGTGCCTTTGGGGTTCCATCAGGAAAGCAACTAGGATTCATCGTCAGCCGACGAGGCATTGAGTTGGACTCATCAAAGATCAAGTCCATCCAGGATTTGCCACCGCCGAAGAATAAAACAGAGGTGATGAGTCTGTTGGGAAGATTGAATTATATCATCAGGTTCATTGCTCAACTCACGGCAACTTGTGAGCCCATATTTTGGCTGTTGAAGAAAGACGTTGCGGTAGAATGGACGACGGAATGTCAGGAAGCATTTGACCAAATCAAGGGGTATCTATCAAATCCACCCGTATTGGTTCCACCTGAACCAAGAAGACCACTAATTCTCTATCTAACAGTACTGGAGAATTCTTTTGGCTGCGTACTGGGGCAACACGACAATACAGGGAGAAAGGAGCGAGTCATCTACTATCTTAGCAAGAAGTTTACAGTATATGAGGTTAAGTACACTCAACTGGAGAAGACATGATGCGCCCTGACTTAGGTAGCACAAAAGTTTAAACATTATCTGTCATCATATACTACTTATCTCATCTCACATTTGGACCCATTGAAATATATCTTCCAAAAGCCTATGCACACAGGGAGGTTGGCAAAATGGCAGATATTACTCACAGAGTTTGACATCGTCTACGTGACGAGGACGGACATGAAGGCCCAAGCACTGGCTGATCACTTAGCTAAGAACCCTGTTGATGAAGAGTATGAGCCATTGAGGACGTATTTCCCTGATGAAGAAGTGATGCATATAGACGAGGTGGAATCGACTGAGGAACCTGGATGGAAGCTTTTCTTTGATGGATCCGTAAACTCGAAAGGAGTTGGAATAGGAGCAGTGCTCATTTCAGAAATACGACATCACTATCCTGTTACGGCGTAACTGCGATTCTATTGCACCAACAACATGGCTGAATATGAGGCCTGCATTTTGGGATTACGGTTAGCTGCAGACATGGATGTCCAGGACGTCTTGGTCTTGGGATATTCGGACCTCTTGGTACATCAAATTCAAGGTGAATGGGAGATACGGGATTTGAAGCTTATACCATATCGATAGTGTTTGCATGATCTGAGCAAGCGATTTTGATCCGTGGAGTTCAGACACATTCCGAGAGTTCACAATGAGGTTGCCGATGCATTGGCCACCTTAGCGTCAATGTTGCACCACCCAGATAAAGTTCATGTTGACCCATTGCATATCCAGGTTCATGAGCAGCATGCTTACTATAGCATGATAGAGGAGGAAATGGATGGAGAGCCATGGTTTTATGATGTCAAAGAATACCTCAGGATGGGAATATACCCAGAGCAGGCAACTGGAGATCAAAAGAGAGCTATTCGGCGATTGGCAAATGGATTATTCCTTAGTGGAGGAGTGCTGGACAAAAGAACCCCGGATTTGGGATTGTTGCAATATATATATGCAAGTCAAGCCACAACAGTGATGACAGAGGTACATGCCGGAGTATGTGGGCCACACATGAGCGGATATGTATTGGCATAGAAGATCCTACTGGAAGGATATTACTGGCTCACTATGGAGCGTGATTGTATAAGTTTTGTGCAGAAATGCCATCAGTGTCAGGTACACGGAGATTTGATTCATTCTCCGCCAACGAGAATTGCATACAATGTCAGTACCATAGCCATTTGTTGCGTGGGGCATGGAGGACATTGGACCGATTGAGCCGGTAGCTTCCAACAGTCATAGGTTTATTCTGGTAACCATTGATTATTTCACCAAATGGGTGGAGGCAAGGACATTCAAGTCAGTGACCAAGAAGGCAGTGGTAGACTTTGTCCATTCTCATATCATCTGTAGATTTGGGATCCCAAAGATAATCATCACGAACAACGGCGCTAATCTTAACAGTGGTGTGATGAATGAAGTATGCCAATAGTTCAATATTACACACCGTAATTCCACCCCGTATCGTCCCAAAGCAAATGGCGCGGTTGAGGCAGCGAACAAGAATATAAAACAAATATTGAGAAAGATGGTAGACGAGTCTAGGCAATGGCATGAAAAGCTGCCATTTGCATTATTAGGTTATCGCATTACTGTCCGAACTTCGGTAGGTGCAACTCCTTACTTGTTGGTATACGGAACTAAAGCAGTAATACCAGCTGAGGTTGAAATTCCATCTCTCCGAATTGTCGCTGAAGCCGAGATTGATGATGATGAATAGGTCAAAGCTCGACTAGAACAGTTGAGCTTAATTGATGAAAAGAGATTGGCAGCAGTATGTCATGGCCAATTATATCAAAGGAGAATGGCGAGAGCATACAATAAGAAGGTGCTCCCCAGAAAATTTGCAGTAGGGCAGCAAGTATTGAAACGGATCCTCCCGCATCAAGTTGAAGCAAAAGGCAAGTTCACCCCAAATTGGCAGGGACCTTATACTGTGACCAGGGTGTTATCCAACGGTGCTTTATGTCTGACAGATATTGAAGGAAGAAGCACCGACATGGCCATCAATTCTGATGCAGTCAAGAGATATTATGTGTAATTTCCTTGATCATGATAATTATTTGCTCGTTTGTCTGTAGTTGGTGCTTATTGAATAATGAACCTCACGGCTCGGTCATAACGTGACAAATGTCACGCAATTCAAAAATCCCCAAACAAGAGAACTGGGGCAGAAGTTATATTTCCTATAAGAAATTGGGTTCCAAGAGTTGTATTCCTTTACTCATCAAGTTATTTTGAATTTCTTGATAGCATTTTCTTTTCTTACCCCACCCAAAACCACCCATCTTATGTCCAAAAAGACCTCCTGATCATTATTTAATAGGTGTCAGGACAGGAAGATGAGAGCTCAGGGTAATACACTGATCCTCGACTGAAAAGGATCACGAGCTGAAAGAATTCCCAGCAAAGAGAATCTTATCAACAGTACTCTAATCCCCAACTGAAAAATAAAGTCTTATCGGTGAAAACCTTCACAGGCACCGTAAGGCGACGTAAATGAATTAAAATGAGAGAGTCTTAGGGTGAAAACCTTGACATGCACCTTAAGGCAACGGGAGTTGAGAGAAATGAGAGAGTCTCATTTGTGAAAACCCCTCGAAGGGTGCTATGAGTCAACAGGACGAGTTTGGCGAAAAGGATCCCTATTGGCAAAGAGTTGCGCATTTGTTTACCCCGGGCAAATGAGGCCATCAGAAAGTTTGATTGATGCAACTAGACTGGGTCGATTAATCCGGAATGCACGACATGATCGTTTGGAACAATCATACCATCTAGATAAGTTCTTTTCTTTTCTTTTCCCAGCATATTGTTCAGAAATATTTTTCTCTTATTCTATCTTTTCATCTCTTTGCCTAAAAGACTTTTTCCACAAAATTGTTTTCTTTATATTTAAAAGAAATATTTTTCAGAGTCTACTACTAGTCGCCGAGATGGTACAAAGGGAAATATGGAGAAAAGATGGAAAGTAATGGCTGAGGAACTTATAGATCAAGATCCCAGAAGACCCCCAACAGAACTCCAATGGATTACTGACCAAGTTCTAAGATGGTCAGACCCCACAGAAAAGGGAAGGAGAAAGGGAAAATCCACCCACAGCGAAATGATCCCAGTATCCGCATCTAATAAGTTCTTATCCCCTGCAATATTGAAAGAAATAGTAACTCGTGAAGATAGTGGTTTGGAGTTTAAAAGACTCCCCAGAATGTTTTGAAGAAAGAGAGAGGGAGACGGATGAAGGTAAAGTCTATCCTCAACAGAAAAATCATCCCCAGCAAGTAATGTTATCCCCAACCAGTTGGGAGGCACATAGCAAGAAAGAGAAAAGAAAATAAAAATAAACAATCCCCAGCAGGAGTGTTAAGATTACTTACCATGTTTTAAAACTAACAAAATTTTCTTTGGTCTTACAGGAAAATAAAGGTTGGTAATGGCAGGAAGATACGCCACAAGGAAAGTCACCGAAACTAGGGCAGAAAATTTTCTACCATTGTCAAAATATTTCTAAGTTGAACGAAGAAACAACCAAATACATTTCCAAATCTTAGCAATTAGGTGCCCACCTGTATAACAAGGGAATACATTTTCACATCGTAGCATTAGGCGCCCACCTGTATAACAAGGGAATACATTTTCACATCGTAGCATTAGGCGCCTACCTGTATAACAAGGGAATACATTTTCATATCTTAGCAATTAGGCGCCCATCTGTATAACGAGGGAATACATTTCATGTCTTAGAAATTAGGCGCCCACCTGTATAACAAGGGAATACATTTTCACATCGTAGCATTAGGCGCCCACCTGTATAACAAGGGAATACATTTTCATATCTTAGCAACTAGGCGCCCACCTTTATAACGAGGGAATACATTTTCATGTCTTAGAAATTAGGCGCCCACCTGTATAACGAGGGAATACATTTCATGTCTTAGAAATTAGGTGCCCACCTGTATAACAAGGGAATACATTTTCACATTGTAGCATTAGGCGCCCACCTATATAACAAGGGAAAACATTTTCACATCGTAGCATTAGGCGCCCACCTGTATAACAAGGGAATACATTTTCATATCTTAGCAATTAGGCGCCCACCAGTATAACGAGGGAATACATTTTCATGTCTTAGAAATTAGGCGCCCACCTGTATAACAAGGGAATACATTTCATGTCTTAGAAATTAGGTGCCCACCTGTATAACGAGGGAATACATTTTCATGTCTTAGGAATTAGGCGCCCACCTGTATAACGAGGAAATACATTTCATGTCTTAGAAATTTGGTGCCCACATGTATATCAAGGGCATACATATTCACAACATAGCATTAGGAGCCCACCTGTATAACAAGGGAATACATTTTCACATCGTAGCATTAGGCGCCCACCTGTATAACAAGGGAATACATTTTCATATCTTAGCAATTAGGCGCCCACCTGTATAACGAGGGAATACATTTTAATGTCTTAGAAATTAGGCGCCCACCTGTATAACGAGGGAATACATTTTATGTTTTAGAAATTAGGTGCCCACCTGTATAACGAGGGAATACATTTTCATGTCTTAGAAATTAGGCGCCCACCTGTATAACGAGGGAATACATTTCATGTCTTAGAAATTAGGTGCCCACATGTATATCAAGGGAATACATATTCACAACATAGCATTAGGCGCCCACCTGTATAACAAGGGAATACATTTTCACATCTTAGCAATTAGGTGCCCACCTGTAGAACAAGGGAATACATTTCATGTCTTAGCAATTAGGCACCCACCGGTATAACAAGGGAATACATTTTCATATCTTAGAAATTAGGCGCCCACCTGTATAACAAGGGAATACATTTTCATATCTTGGAAAATAGGCGCCTACCTATATAACAAGGGAATACATTTTACATCTTAGCATTAGGCGCCCACCTATATAACAAGAGGAATATTTTTCAGTCTTTACATAACAGGTTTTGGAACCAGCGACCCACCATGAAGGTAGAAGGACGCATCAGAAGATCCCCAGCACAAATCCAAATTCAGAAGTTAGAAAGAAGGCAACAGTGGCCGGAAAAGCTCTTCACGTTACAGGTTTTGAAACCAGTAACCCACCCTAAGGCGGAAGGTTTTAACAAAAGTTCCCAGCGCAAATCCAACCACATGAATCAGAAGAAATATGAGACACATCCGGAGAGGAACAACTTTTGAACTTTGTCTATACCCTTAACATAACAGACTTGACAGAGAAAGCCCTATCCCCAGCAGATTGATCAAAACAAGGAAAACTGATATTCAAAGAAGTGAAGGCCAATGCTACCTCCAAGTTCTCAAAAGAAAAGCACTGGAAGAAGCACAAGGCGACAAGAAGGCAAGGCGACATGAATAAGTTGAAGATAGATGAGATCTTATGATCCATAGGCTAGCTTAGCTTCTTGTTTTTCCCTTTTTAGCATGGTGTAATAAGGAGATCAGTAAAGCAGTGGTAACGGCATGAAGTATCAGTAGCAGCGGAACTACAATCCCTTGCTATTCCCAGCTACCAAAATTTCCCGAACTACATTGACCCGATTCCTGTTTAGCCCAAGATATGTAGGAGGCCTCCTGAAGCAAAGGCTCAGTCAAAATCTTTTGAAAATGCTTCACACGGAGTGCTCAAGCGGGCAAAAAATCGCTCGTATCCACTCACTTATCTTTGCACGAAAACTCTTCATGTTTCCGCGCAAAGAGGGGCAGCTGTGAGCACGTGATTTTTGCCCCACACGAACTACTCCCAAAGAAATCAAAATCAAAGTTGTCTTATTTTATTGTTTACATATTTGTGAGTTTCTCATGATATTTTGTGATTGTTTACGTCCGTGTGTGCGTGTTTTTGTTGTTTAAATAGAAAAATACAAAAATATATATTGCATTTTTAGATTTTAACTTTACAATTAGAAATAATTAAAGGGGTTTTACTAAAATGGAAAAAATACACAATATGTATCCTGCATTTTTCTTTTAGCATTTAATATCCAAGTTGTGTGGTTTGATTTTTATCAGTGTTTAATTTTTGTGCCATAATCTTTATTAGGGGTTAATTAGAATTTGTAAAGTTAATTTCTTGATTTAATCTAGCATTTTTGGTCTTTAATTGGGAATTTAAAAAGAAAAAATAGGAAGAAAATCGAACTGGGCTACACCCAAAACCATCCAATCCAGCCCAATTCAACACACTTCACCCGGTCCAATTTAATCTGTCTCACAGACGCCCCAAACGACATCGTTCTTGTCACGCCCCATCTTGACCGTCGATCTCACTTGATCAACGGTCTAGATCCTTCAACCCTAGCCCACATCCGTTACCCGACCCCGACCCATTACCAAACCGGATCGCCCCGTTATTTCTTTTAAATCTCAGTCGTTGGAACCTATCTTCCAATGGCCCAGATTAAGAATTGGATTTCAAAGACAACAAAGACCCCAAAACCCTTTACACCCGTTTCATTTCAAAGTTTCCCCTCTTCCATCCGTCTCCCTCAACCTCAGAGAAACCCTAGCCGCGCCGGACCATCCTCCCACCCAAAACCCAGAGGTAACAATGCCGCCGGCCACCAAAATCACACCATAGAACCGCCTCGCCTTCCTCTCTCTGAATCCACCCTTCATTTTCCTCAGATCATTCCCCATCTCTTCGAATATTAGATCAAAAAAACCGGTCAAGAACCCTAAAATTCTAAAATAGGGATTTTGGTCAAATTTAAAGAGATATGGGGTCTAATAGATTTTAATTGAGATGTTTTCCGTTTGAAAACATCTCAATTAAGGTCCGTTAGACTCCAAAATTCAAGTCCAAGTCCAAACGGCCCAGATTCTGTTTGATTCTGATTTTTCCCATTGTTTGAGGTATTGCACTCTTTCTTTTCTTTCTTTATTTTGTACTGTAAACGCGTGATTTTTGACCCTCCACGAGATTTTTTTATATTTTTAGCGTAAAATATTTAGTTTAGTTTTAATATAGCTATTTTAGCTAAATTTGACTCTTTTACTTTATTTTTACCTCAAAATGAAAAATAACAAAAATATGGTTTTATTAATGTTTCGTAGTCATTTTAAACTTGAAAAATACAAAAATAGTACTTTATATTTTTATCTTTTATAAAAACGCAAATAATAAAAAATAGTTTCATAAATATTTTGTAGTTATTTTAAACTTGAAAAATATAAAAAATAGTTTTATTTTAATTATGAGTATTATAGTTATTTTGATTACCTTGGATTAATTAAATAACACCATTCTCGGTTCCGGGCGAAGAATAATATTCGGGTTCAAACTACCCGATTTTATAATTTTCGGACCTAGCCCATAACAATCCGAGTCCACCACACGGGGGGGACACGGACGGAGCACGAGGCGAAACCCATAACCTTTGAAACCCACGTGGAGACCCATGACTCTTGGTCTCTCACGTGGGAATCTTTAAATACCAACGGACAAAAGATGCACGGGAGCATGGTCATACAGATCTATATGAGATAATGGAGCATGCACAGTGGAAGAAAACAATAGAATACACTATTTTGTTTTCTTCTTCCTTAATAAGAGAGAACGAGAGAAAAGGAGGACCCAGGATCTCATCTTCTTGAACCAGACCAAACCCCAGCGAGAAAAGCTCCTAAGCCATCGTTCATCTTCATCTTCTCTAGCTGAACAACCAACAAAAATACCACAGACCTCCCCCCCCCCCATTGGAAAAGCTCTTACATGGAAGCAACACCTAGCTAAAAATGTAGTACTTCAGCTCCAAGAGTCATGAAAATGTAGTTGTAGTATCGACCCTTAGAACCCTTAAAATGCTCCCGTTTTTTCATCAATATTCCAAAAAAAGGAACCCTCCAAAGTACCATTGTTTCAGTCCAAAACCCAACTAAAAAATAGCTGAAAACAACTTCAAAATCAGCCAGGTTTCAGCTTCGCCATTTTGGTTTAGTTCGAGTTTTTGCGACAAACTTTCTGCCGCCGTCGAGGTCTGTTCGTTGGTTCAGTTCATGTTTTACTGTTGCTAGATGACTTTAGGCGGAGGTTCTGTACTAACTCAATATCAGAAAGGAATTTTTGCTACTTGAAGCTTGTTCGAACAAATTCGAGGTTGCCGTCGAGTTCGAGTTTCGTCGGGGTTTCTGTTCGTTAGCTTCAGTTCCGATTCTCTATTTTTTGGTTGGTTTCAATCTCCTATACTGGGATTTTGAGGTTAGTTCTTAGTTAAATTTTAATGATCCTTCTTTGTATATATTGATATTAAATGAAGATCTGCTGGATATTTGGTCTACACAATGGTGTGTGCGGGAGTTATTTCCGTTTGAGTTTTGTGTTGTCGCAATGTGAATGACTACTTATCTTTCTTCTTGTGAAACCTGTCTGAAGGAGATATACTTTCACCGATTATTTATTCTTATTTGGTTGTAGAATTTTAAGTTCTATGGATAATGTAGAAGTAAAACTATCACTTATCATATCTAGCAATTTAATGTCTTGTTGATCCAATATCCCTGCTGTCCCAGTTTGTTGGTATTTTTGTGACTTTAGCTTTCCATAATTCTCTCCTTCTTTGGTTGAATTCAGTGCTTATTTGTTTGGATTCTCCATTTAACAGAGTGTTGTGGTTATTAAGAGTCAGACGTGGGGTAATGGTAGAAGGATAAGCTACTAGTAATTAAACGGTTTAATTAGTAAGTTAAAAGGACATGAGCATGAACCTAGAGAAAGCGCTTCATAATTTATGGCCCTCAAAAGTTTAGTTTAAACATCCTTTAAAATTAGGATCGAGGTGTGCCATTAGCTGAATTTTTCACGGCCCTCGAAAAGTACAAACGCGAAATTACTTTAGGCGCGTTAGTTAATAATAATAACTTCCTAATCACGGGTGCGCATTTATGTGACCCAAATCTTACTCTCGGCGAAACTAAAATACATTAAAGTCACAGGCGTACCGGTTGCGGTGTGACTCGAAATGTATTTTCGTGGCGTCGCAATTCTTCTAAAATTAAAAGCGAAACATTAAAAGCACATAATTAAAATATATAAAGAAATCGGATAAAAGCAGAAATTGCAGTTGAGCGACCGTGCTAAAACCACGGAACTCGGGAATGCCTAACACCTTCTCCCGGGTTAACAGAATTCCTTATCCGGATTTCTGGTTCGCGGACTGTTAAACGGAGTCATAAATTTCCTCGGTTCGGGATTAAACCGGCGACTTGGGACACCATTATTTTCCCAAGTGGCGACTCTGAATAATTAAATAAATTGATCCCGTTCCGACCGTCCTTTAAGTGGAAAAACTCCTTCCCTAACTATTATTATATCTCTTCCCGAGGTGTAGTAGTAAACAGCGGCACATTACATTTACGTTTTTTACGCGAGTAAGCGTAAAAAAGGAGGTGTGACAGCTAAATTGTTAAATTGTTGTTTTTGTCTATATCTGATTTTATTATATGTTTAATTAATGTGCTATATGTTTATCGCTTTGATACTAGTTGCACTGGATATACAAACTGCTATATGTTTACCGCTTTGATATTATCTTGAACTGTATATATAAACTGCGCCGAGTCCTTCTTTTTCTCACCCCTGGGGATGTGCTCACTGGTTGAGACTCCTTATTCTGTTAGTGTCATACCCTGAAATAACAAAGAGGCTCGGAAAGTTTCTAAGCCGGCTGGCCTTTTGGTTCCCGGAAAGGAGCTCCTTCCTCAACCCGAGTTGTCCGCTTGGGTACACAGTCTAGATCACATACCGAGGTTTTGAGCTTAGAATAACATAACTTCATGCCGGATCCCTAGTAGGAAACGCTTATTTGCATCATATCTGACTTAGGGGACTCAACACAGGGGTTGGGTCTGTCTAGGACAGGTGACCCGGTAATAAAAAACCGAGCATATTATATGCTGCATTTATTTGTCCTGTATTATTATGGTAATTGGTTAAATTCCTGAAAACAAAAAGAAATAGAATTTTGGAATAGTAAAATATCAAAATATTGACGAAACGCTGTTGAGAAATTGGAAAAGAAAAATGTGAAAAATAGGAAGAGCAATTTTGTTGAAATAATTGGTCATAAAATAATCTGACCGAACTACGCAGGTTTGATTCTCACCACTAGGTGAGATACGTAGGCAACCCTCATCGGGTTCAACCACCCCTTTAAAAAATCAAAAAAAAAATGTGTGTTTTTAATTTTGTCAATAAATCGAAGTGACGCTGTTTTTGAAAATAGCCGAATGTTCCGAAAGGACACCGGAAGGTTGTTTTTTGCAAAAATAGCCACTTTGAATCATTTTTAATAATATGCGGGCACAACCTTGAAATATTCCTTGTGGAAATATTGCAAGGCCATAGCCGCAAAATCAAGTCCGGGTTCACACCTTTTTTGCAAAAATAACCAAAAATGTCAAAACTTTTATTTTGTTATAAATAAGTCGGGTAATGCTATTCTTGCTTAAAATAAGCCGAATGTCCCTTAAAAGGACGTCGGAAGGCCGTTTTTGCAAAAATAGCCACTTTGAGTCATTTGTAAATAATTTTGGACACAGCCTGGAAATATTCCCTCGCGGAAATGCGAAAGGATGTATCCGCAAAAAATCAAGTTTTGAGTCATCACTCAACTTCACAAAAATAACCACTTTATCAAATAAGCCATTATATGGCCGAAGTTTTGCTGAAATAGCCACATTTTTGCATTTTAACTTCCTCAGTCTTGTGTTGGCCTGTGTCGGTGCTGAACGATGCCCCATAGGCCCCAAGATAAAAATTTTGAATTTGCATCTTCTTAAATAAAATTTTACAAAAAGAGCCACTTTGCCTAAATAAGCCATTACATGGCCAATTTATGAAAAATAGTTTTGTGTTGGTTTATGGTGATGCCGAACGATGCCCCATGAGCCACAAGATAAAAAAAAATTTCAAGTTTATCTTTCTTAAATAAATTTTGCAAAAATAGTCATTTTGTCAAATAAGCCATTATGTGGCCAATTTTGTAAAAATAGTCACAATTGACATAAAAAATTTTTCAATCTTTTGTTGGCCTATGGCGATGCCGAACGATGCCCCATGAGCCCCAGGATGAGAAAATTTTCAAGTTTACTTTCTTAAGTAAAAAATTTTGCAAAAATAGCCATTTTGCCAAATAAGCCATTACATGGCCAATTTTGTAGAAATAGTCATAATTGACGTTAAAACTATTCTGATTCTTGTAGAAATCTCTGGCACAAGGCATGAAAGTTTTTTCTATGAGAGTTTGTAGTTGGAGTGAGCTTTTACAATTTTTCTTCAAAGAAAACAAAAAAAAATCAAATAAATATCTCTTTACTTCTTGCATTAATTTGCAAGAACTACGCTCGGTCTGATTCATGCGGGGTCATGATACGTAGGCAATCTCCATAAGATTCGACCACAACTGTATATGTATATATAATATAAAATAAAAAAAGAAATAAAAAAATAAAAATAAAAAATTTGATAAGGACTGTCCGAGTCCATTCTAACATGTTTTGTCTTGAATTGTAAAGTAAGTAGAAGGGGGTTGGTTTGTGACAAGCGGACAACGCGAGATCCCCGAAAGATGGTACAGGAGGAAATAACCCAAAGATTGAAAAGCTTAGAACAGCGGTTGAAAAGTACGCACAGGTTGGCAGGTCAAAAGAGTGTTGCTTTCAAAGATCTATGCTTGTTTCCCGATGTCCACTTGCCACCTGGTTTCAAGATTACCAAATTTGAAAAGTAAGATGGACATGGACATCCCATAGCCCATTTGAAAAGATATTGCAATCAACTAAGGAGTCTGGGAAGAAATGAAGAATTGTTAATAGCTTACTTTGGGGAAAGCCTTACAGGAGTAGCCTCTGAATGGTTTTGGGATCAAGATGCATCACGCTGGCACGTCTGGAACGACATGGCACAGGCCTTTGTCAAACAATTCGAATACAACATTGACATTGCCCCAGACCGCATTTTCCTTTCAAATCTGAAGAAGAAATCAAGTGAAAGTTTCATGGAATATGCCCTTAAATGGAGAGAGCAAGCGGCTCGTGCTGAGCCACCCATGGATGACCATGAGTTAATCATTGTCTTCCTTCGGGCTCAAGAGCCGGATTATTTTCAGAACATGATGTCTGCGGTTGGTCAATCCTTCCTGGATGTAATCAAAATGGGAGAAATGGTAGAGAACGGTCTTAAGACAGCAGAATTATAAGTCAAGCGGCTCTCAAGGCTGCAGCTCAGGCTGTCCAATTTGAATCTAGTGACACGAATGAGAGGGATGAAGAAGTCATGAAGATATCAGGGTCAAGAAAAGGTTCCAGAAGAACACCTCGATGGTATGCGATGTCTCGACAAGTTTTCCATAACTCCCCTGAGCATTACTATCCACCTCCGAACCCACCATACTCAGTTGATCCACCCCAGTATGTTATTCAACCATCAAATCATCCAAGAAAGCGAGCACGAGCATCACAAAATCTCTATCAGCCTCTGCAAAATTTCCAAATACCTTATAACCCACTTCAAACCAAGGGCGTAGAAGGGAACCGAGGTTGAAGGATAATTTCACACCAATAGGAGATTCCAATGAAAGCTTATTTGAGAAGTTAAAGCAATAGGACATGATTGCACCCATCCCTCCAAATCATGTGGACCTACGTGCAAGGAGCTTTGACCCATCTAAAAGGTGTGAATACCATTCCCGTGCCCATGGGCACAACATGGAAAGTTGTCGGGATTTGAAAAGGGAAATAGAAAGGATGATCCAAGAAAGATTGATTGTGATTCATAACGGTGACACCCAGAATATCGCGCTGAATCCATTACCTGCACCTGATGATACACACTTTCTGGCGGTGATGCCTGGTGGCACGGAATATGAGAATCCACTCGGGAATTTGCCGACTGAAATGAGAGAAGGCCATAGTGGTTCTGATAATCAAATTCGTGGCTAAATGTCAGGCTTATCAATTGGAGAGTCATTTGTGGTGGTTTATTTTGTTGTCATTTCTATTTGTCCAAGATATTTCAGAATGGTAATTCGAATTTTGTTTTGTGGCTCAAACCTTTTATCCTTGTATTTTTCTTTTGATCATAGTGTCTCATCTAAAGGGGTCTAGGTTCGTTCTAAGGGTTGTAACCCAGTTTTGTTTTTTGGTTGTTCGAGTCGTTATTTTATCGGTTAATGCAATGACCTATTTTACATTATTTCTAGACATTTTCTGTTATTTAGTCCTCTCCTTCCTATAGTTCTTTTTCTGCTAGCTCTAGTGACATGACGTGCGCGCATAGTTCTGGCCCGATCTTAAAAGTTAATCACAAAACCATTGGGAGGTGATCGAGATATTTAAATGAAATAAGAACTGTTTGAGATTATTTGAAACCCGAGTCATGAGAAACTGGGGCAAGTAAAAGAAACCCGTTAAAGGCAAGCTGCCAAAATTGACATGGGGTCGTTCATAATAATGAAAATGAGAGTGTTTCCCAACAGTGCTTTAAAGATATGACGAATATTAATTGTGTTGTTTACACTTGGCATGTTTTGAAGATTGGAATGACGAAGGCATTTTGTTCTGCTATCCAAATACTTTATCCATCGTCAACCCTTTGAGCCTTATTTTAAAATTCTTTCGTACCCCTCCTTCGGAATTAGTTGCAAAGACTAGAAACACAAGTTTGAAAGGAAAGAAAAGAAAGGGATAAAGAAAAAAGTAAAGAAAAAGAAAACAACAAAAAGAGATAAAGAAAAGAAAAAGAAAAATGTGTGAAAAAAAAAGAAACTTGAAAAAGAGGAATTGGGAACTACGTTTGACCTGATTCCTCAAAGAGGATACGTAGGCGCTTCACAGCTCGGTCATAGTGTAAATAAAAATCAAAAATCCCCAAGCTAGAAACCGGGGCAACAAAAGTTGTGTTTATAAAGGAAGATGTAGACTCCGAAGGTTGTAATTTTGAACCCATTTTGTCTTGTTTCGAGCCTTTAATACCATTTCTTTCTTGCCTTATCCAAATCCACATTACGGTCCAAAGAAAGACCTTTTGACCAATCTTTAAAAAGAGGCCAAGTCAGGCAAATGAGAGAAGTCTTATCAGAACATAACACTCTGACTCCCATCAGAAAAGACTCGGATCTCCAGCAGAAAATAGGAGAGTCTTAGCAGTAACACCACCAATCCCCAGCGGAAAAGTAACACAAATGAGAGAGTCTTAGCGGTGAAAACCTTCACGGGCACCATAAGGCGATGAAAGCTGAGAGAAAACCGAAATGAGAGAGGCTTGGTAGTGAAAACCCCTCGGGCACTACAAGTCGAACGAAGGTTGGAAATGAGATAGGAAAGCCCCAGGAGAAGATTACAAAAGGCGGTTTAACGACGGAGGGTAGGCTATATGTGCATGTCATGTCCATTAAAGTTGGTATCCACGTTTGATAGGGTTATTTTATAATTTTTCTTTTTAGAGAGTCATCCTCGTTTTTGTCTTTTATTCTGTTTCCTTTTATCTTTCTCCTTTCATAAAAAATTCCCCAATAGAGTCTATTTGTAAGAAATGACTTCAAAATTTTCCATCAGCTTTCCAATTATGCAAGACGGAATTTGATTGGTACACCCAAGTGGTATAAGTGAGGAAGGATTAAGCGCAAAGCCAGTGTCCAGAAGGATATTCCCCAGCAATAGGAAATCGACAAAGGGGTGGATCGGTGTGAAAAAGGATATCTCAATGAAGGTTAATGACCTCGAGGCCAAGGCCAATGAGACTCAAAGGTCGGGAAATGCCCATTCCTTAGATATGCCACCAAAGAAGGGGAGATATCCCCAGCAGAAAGGTATTTTCAGTGACAAGGGTGAACAAAGAAAATGGTTCACCAATAAAACATGCAAGGTCTTCAGGAAGGGTCACTATTATAGGAATTCGGGTGGTCAGTGGAAAACCACGTGGAAAGGTTCACGAATAAAGAGTCGTCAAGGAAGACGGGGAAGCAAGAAAGGAGAAAACTATCCCCAGCATGAATATCATCAAATGATAACATCCCCGGCAGGTTCAGACAATGAAACGCAGAGCAGGGAAAGAGGAGAAGAACCATCCCCAGCAGGAGCACCACAACCAGCCACCACATTTTAAAAACTAACCAATTTTTCTTTGATTTGAAACAGGAAGAAGAGGGGTTGTTGGCAGAAAAGCATGCCACGAAGAAGATTCTCAAACTAGGGCAGAAAATTTTCTCCCGTTGCGAAAATTTTCTCGAAACCAAATACCCGGTTGGGGAAAGAAGCCAGATAACGCGAGGAAATGATCTTTGAACCCGGTTATCCCCAGCAGCTTTGAAAGAAAGAAAACAACAAGCTGTGATAGAGGAAATTATACCCCCAGCAGACAGGACAAAACGAGGAAGCTTGCGTTCAGAAAGGCAAGAGGCTGGTATCATCCCCAGCAGTTCTTGGAAAAATGAAACACTGATTTCGAGATTTTCCCGGCAGCATTATATCCTACAAGTTTTTCAAGGGAGCAAAGCGCGAGTCCCGGATGAGGTTTGGAAAGAGGAAAAAGGAAAAAGGATCCCCCAACAGGGTAATCCTCAGCTGATGACATTTCAATCCCAGTGATCTCGGGAGACAATAAAGGTTTTGAAGGAAGTAGAAAAGGAGGAAATAAAGAAGATTTCCCCAACAGCATTATCCCCAGCAGGTAAGTAAACAATTCCAAGGATATCCCCAGCGGTCAAGAGAAAAATAACACGACCCAGGAGGAAAGCAATTCCAAAACAAGGTAATTCAGAAGAAAGGATGGCCCAAGAGGCGATTCATGAAGAAGAAAGTGGTGCAGGAAGCAAAGGAAGGCGACATAGATGGGAAATAGTTAGTTGAGTTTATGTTGAAGTCAGGTGCCCGCCTGAAGAATGGAGTGGCATTTTAATGTTGTTAAAGTCAGGGAGCCCGCCTGAAGAATGGAGTGGCGATTTAGTTTTGAAGTTGCAGTTGAAGTCAGGGAGCCCGCCTGAAGAATGGAGTGGCGATTTATTTTGAAGTTGTAGTTGAAGTCAGGGAGCCCGCCTGAAGAATGGAGTGGCGATTTATTTTGAAGTTGTAGTTGAAGTCAGGGAGCCCGCCTGAAGAATGGAGTGGCGATTTATTTTGAAGTTATAGTTGAAGTCAGGGAGCCCGCCTGAAGAATGGAGTGGCGATTTAGTTTTGAAGTTATAGTTGAAGTCGGGGAGCCCGCCCGAAGAATGGAGTGGCGATTTAGTTTTGAGTTGTAGTTGAAGTCGAGGAGCCCGCCCGAAGAATGGAGTGGCGATTTTATTTTGAAAATATAGTTGAAGTCAGGGAGCCCGCCTGAATAATGGAGTGGCGATTTATTTTGAAGTGGTAGTTGAAGTCAGGGAGCCCGCCTGAAGAATGGAGTGGCGATTTATTTTGAAGTAGTAGTTGAAGTCAGGTAGTCCGCCTGAAGAATGGAGTGGTGATTTAGTTTTGAGTTGTAGTTGAAGTCAGGGAGCCCGCCCTGAAGAATGGAGTGGCGATTTAGTTTTTGAAGTTATAGTTAAAGATAATTTAATAGGAAGTGAAAAAAAAAGACAATTAGAGGTTTTAGTTGAAAGCAACAACAAGAAGGAAGCAACAATTTGAAGATTTCAAGTAAGGCATCAATTTAGACCTAGTCTGAGGAATTATCTCCTAGCGTCAAAATCTTAGTCTGATGAATCTTTCTCCTAAGACATCAAAATCTCAGTCTGATGAATCTTTCTCCTAAGACCACAATGATTTAGACCTAGTCTGAGGAATTATCTCCTAGCGTCAAAATCTTAGTCTGATGAATCTTTCTCCTAAGATATCAAAATCTCAGTCCGATGAATCTTTCTCCTGAGATCGCAACAATTTAGACCTAGTCTGAGGAATTATCTCCTAGCGTCAAAATCTTAGTCTGATGAATCTTTCTCCTAAGATATCAAAATCTCAGTCCGATGAATCTTTCTCCTGAGATCGCAACAATTTAGACCTAGTCTGAGGAATTATCTCCTAGCGTCAAAATCTTAGTCTGATGAATCTTTCTCCTAAGATATCAAAAATTTAAACCTAGTCTGAGGAATTATCTCCTAGCGTCAAAGTCTTAGTCTGATGAATCTTTCTCCTAAGACGTCAAAGTCTTAGTCCGATGAATCTTTCTCCTGAGATGATAATCATTCGATCTATACATTTCAAGTTTTGGTAATCAGGTGCCCACTTGAAGAATGGAATGGCAATTTATATTCGAAGTTTGTTGTTGAAGTCAGGGAGCCCGCCTGAAGAATGGAGTGGCGATTTATTTTGAAGTTGTAGTTGAAGTCAGGGAGCCCGCCTGAAGAATGGAGTGACGATTTATTTTGAAGTTGTAGTTGAAGTCAGGGAGCCCGCCTGAAGAATGGAGTGGCGATTTATTTTGAAGTTGTAGTTGAAGTCAGGGAGCCCGCCTGAAGAATGGAGCGGCGATTTATTTTTGAAGTTGGTTAAGGAAAGCGGCAGAGTGTAACGGAAATCCCCAGCATGAATCAGAAGGAAGGCAACCAGAATGCGAGTCAACAGTCCGAGGGGATCAACAGAAGTTTAGTCACAATAAACAAAAAGAAAAAAAGAGGTATGAAGCCAATCCAAAATGCAGAAGTTGATGAAAGATATGGCATGCTCAAGACATGGCCGATGTCACAAGCATTGTATACGTGGTCTTGATTCGAAAAGCAGCACCTGCAACTAGCAAGTATTAAGGTTCAAATTTAGAGTCCGCATGAAGCACCAACCAATACTCAAGATCAAGCTTCGGAAGACTTATAGATAGGAATCTTGTAACTAGTAGCTGATAGGCTTAGTTAGTCTTTCTCATGTTTTGATTTTTGATGTAATAGCAGGACCACGGACCGGAACTTCGATGGAACAGAACCTCGACGGAACGACACCTCGACTGGCTCTCCACCTCGGTATACCCCTTCCTCACTCACTTTCGAACTACACGTGGCCTCATTCCTTTATAGCCAAGGATATGTAGGCAGCTCAGATACAAGGGCTCGGTCACATTCCTCTTCTTTTAGTTTAGTCCCTCCGAATAATGGTCGGGTCAAAAACACTTGTCTAGTCGTTCTTTGTCTGAAAACTCTTTGTGTTTTCAGTCAAAGAGGGGCAGCTGTAAATGCGTGATTTTTGACCCTCCCCGAGATTTTTTTATATTTTTAGCGTAAAATATTTAGTTTAGTTTTAATATAGCTATTTTAGCTAAATTTGACTCTTTTACTTTAGTTTTACCTCAAAATGAAAAATAACAAAAATATGGTTTTATTAATGTTTCGTAGTCATTTTAAACTTGAAAAATACAAAAATAGTACTTTATATTTTTATCTTTTTATAAAAACGCAAATAATAAAAAATAGTTTCATAAATATTTTGTAGTTATTTTAAACTTGAAAAATATAAAAACTAGTTTTATTTTAATTATGAGTATTATAGTTATTTTGATTACCTAGGATTAATTAAATAACACCATTCTCGGTTCCGGGCGAAGAATAATATTCGGGTTCAAACTACCCGGTTTTATAATTTTCGGACCTAGCCCATAACAATCCGAGTCCACCACACGGGGGGGGGGGGGGACACGGACGGAGCACGAGGCGAAACCCATAACCCTTGAAACCCACGTGGAGACCCATGACTCTTGGTCTCTCACGTGGGAATCTTTAAATACCAACGGACAAAAGATGCACGGGAGCATGGTCATACAGATCTATATGAGATAATGGAGCATGCACAGTGGAAGAAAACAATAGAATACACTATTTTGTTTTCTTCTTCCTTAATAAGAGAGAACGAGAGAAAAGGAGGACCCAGGATCTCATCTTCTTGAACCAGACCAAGCCCCAGCGAGAAAAGCTCCTAATCCATCGTTCATCTTCGTCTTCTCTAGCTGAACAACCAACAAAAATACCACAGACCTCCCCCCCATTGGAAAAGCTCTTACATGGAAGCAACACCTAGCTAAAAATGTAGTAATTCAGCTCCAAGAGTCATGAAAATGTAGTTGTAGTATCGACCCTTAGAACCCTTAAAATGCTCCCGTTTTTTCATCAATATTCCAAAAAAAGGAACCCTCCAAAGTACCATTGTTTCAGTCCAAAACCCAACTAAAAAATAGCTGAAAACAACTTCAAAATCAGCCAGGTTTCAGCTTCGCCATTTTGGTTTAGTTCGAGTTTTTGCGACAAACTTTCTGCCGCCGTCGAGGTCTGTTCGTTGGTTCAGTTCATGTTTTACTGTTGCTAGATGACTTTAGGAGGAGGTTCTGTACTAACTCAATATCAGAAAGGAATTTTTGCTACTTGAAGCTTGTTCGAACAAATTCGAGGTTGCCGTCGAGTTCGAGTTTCGTCGGGGTTTCTGTTCGTTAGCTTCAGTTCCGATTCTCTATTTTTTGGTTGGTTTCAATCTCCTCTACTGGGATTTTGAGGTTAGTTCTTAGTTAAATTTTAATGATCCTTCTTTGTATATATTGATATTAAATGAAGATCTGCTGGATATTTGGTCTACACAATGGTATGTGCGGGAGTTATTTCCGTTTGAGTTTTGTGTTGTCGCAGTGTGAATGACTACTTATCTTTCTTCTTGTGAAACCTATGTGAAGGAGATATACTTTCACCGATTATTTATTCTTATTTGGTTGTAGAATTTTAAGTTCTATGGATAATGTAGAAGTAAAACTATCACTTATCATATCTAGCACTTTAATGTCTTGTTGATCCAATATCCCTGCTGTCCCAGTTTGTTGGTATTTTTGTGACTTTAGCTTTCCATAATTCTCTCCTTCTTTGGTTGAATTCAGTGCTTATTTGTTTGGATTCTCCATTCAACAGAGTGTTGTGGTTATTAAGAGTCAGTCGTGGGGTAATGGTAGAAGGATAAGCTACTAGTAATTAAACGGTTTAATTAGTAAGTTAAAAGGACATGAGCATGAACCTAGAGAAAGCGCTTCATAATTTATGGCCCTCAAAAGTTTAGTTTAAACATCCTTTAAAATTAGGATCGAGGTGTGCCATTAGCTGAATTTTTCACGGCCCTCGAAAAGTACAAACGCGAAATTACTTTAGGCGCGTTAGTTAATAATAATACCTTCCTAATCACGGGTGCGCATTTATGTGACCCAAATCTTACTCTCGGCGAAACTAAAATACATTAAAGTCACAGGCGTACCGGTTGCGGTGTGACTCGAAATGTATTTTCGTGGCGTCGCAATTCTTCTAAAATTAAAAGCGAAACATTAAAAGCACATAATTAAAATATATAAAGAAATTGGATAAAAGCAGAAATTGCAGTTGAGCGACCGTGCTAAAACCATGGAACTCGGGAATGCCTAACACCTTCTCCCGGGTTAACAGAATTCCTTATCCGGATTTCTGGTTCGCGGACTGTTAAACGGAGTCATAAATTTCCTCGGTTCGGGATTAAACCGGTGACTTGGGACACCATTATTTTCCCAAGTGGCGACTCTGAATAATTAAATAAATTGATCCCGTTCCGACCGTCCTTTAAGTGGAAAAACTCCTTCCCTGACTATTATTATATCTCTTCCCGAGGTGTAGTAGTAAACAGCGGCACATTACATTTACGTTTTTTACGCGAGTAAGCGTAAAAAAGGAGGTGTGACATGTACTTGCTGTTTGTTTAAATTGTTTTATTATTTCTTCGTCCTGTTCGTTTATTGTGATTTTCATTTCCTCTTCTCAAATGACCTTTTATTTGGTCAATTCTCTCTATTTATTGTTAATTGCGTGTATTATAGACTACATAATCAATTCGAAATGTCGTCGAATAGTTTAAGTCCCCTGTTTTGTTAGAAAAATCACTAAGTCAGTCGATTAGTCTATTCTTATTCCATTTGTATGTGTTTAATTACTCTGTAGAATCGATTGTTTAAATGTCGTCGTTTAAATTCGAAGGATTGTTGTTTGAAATGCCGGACAGTGATTAGCACTTATTGAACAGCCATTAGTGAATTGAATTGGTTTGTTGATTGATTTGTAATTCTGAAATATGGACTGAATTGGTTATAGCTGCACTTCTAGTTTAGGTTGTGTAACGACCCGGCCCGTCGTTACGGGAATTATCACCCCGTTACCTTGCATTTACATATATTATGCTTTTAAAACAGTATTAGAGTATATCGGGTGAATTAGGAGTGATTTGGATTGAAAATGAAACAAATAGCATGTTTGAAGAAAGCTTGAATATGAAAAGTCAACCAAGAGTTGACTATTGAGTTAGAGTGCTCGAAACCGGATTCTGATGATTCGACTAGTTCCGGGGGATCATTTATGACTTAGGAGAACAATCGGAATTGAATTTGGAGGCCCGGTGTAGAAATAGGCTTGAATTGGCTAAGGTTGAATTTTGGCGAAATCCGAACGGTAGGTGAGATTTTGATCCGGGGGTCGGAATGGGATTCCGACAGTGGCAGTAGCTTCGTTAGGTGATTTTGGATATGCCTGCAAAATTTCAGGTCATTCGGACGTCGTTTGGTCGGGTTTTTGATTGAATGTGTAATTTGGAATGTTTTAAGAAAATTAGGCTTGAATCCGTGTGTAATTGGTGATTTTGATGTGTAGGATGGTGTTTTTATGATTGGAACAAGTTCGTATCGTGTTTTGGGGTATGTTGGTGGTTTTCGTTGAGGTCCCGGGCCTCGGGGTGAATCCGGACCATCATCCGGCATTTGGAAGCAGGAAGTGATCTGCTGTAAATTGCAGATCACTGGGCATAAAATAAGCCTTCGCGTTCGCGAAGGAGGGTCCCGCGTTCGCGAAGGCCAGGTCAGTAAGGCATCGCGTTCGCGAGAGCAGTGACGCGTTCGCGTAGGTTGGGGCCAGTTGGTCATCGCGTTCGCGATGGGTTGGATCGCGTTCGCGCAAGAGGAAAAGGTAAGGCATCGCGGACGCGTGGCTTCACGTCGCGTTCGCGTAGAGTAAAAATCCGGAGCTGGGAAGTTGGCCTTCGCGGACGCGTGAAGGTGTGTCGCGTTCGCGAAGGGTATTTTTGGGCAGAGCTTCGCGGACGCGTGATAGGCGTCGCGAACGCGTAGAGCAAATTGCTCTGGCAGTGAGTTTAATTACCAGAACATTTCACATACGGGTTCATTAACCCAAAACTCCATTTTTGAGTTCCAAGAGGAGAAATTGACGGGAGATTGCTGGGAAATCATCGGGGTTTCGTTGGAGGTAAGTTTTGTGGCTTAATTACATCATTTTAACATGAAATCCTTGGTTAATTCTCTCGTAAATGGGAGATTAAATGTGGGTTTTAACCCTAGGCCTAAATTGTAGAAAAACAAGGATTTGAGTGGGCAAATGGAGTCCGATTTTGGTAAAATTGATATGCTTAGACTCGTATTGAGACGAGGGTTCCAGAAATGTGAATTTCGTAAATTTTCGGAATGTGGGCCCGGGGCTCGGGTTTTGACAACTTTGGGAATTTTGATGTAAATTGAGTTGTATTGATTGGGTGTCGTCCCATTGGCCTAAATTGTTGTATTTCTACTGTATTTGATCAGATTCTATACGTGCGGAGCTTGATTCTCGTGGCAAGGGCATTGCGGAATAGTCGTCGCGCTGTATTGAGGTGAGTAATATATGTGGGTGATGACCAGCGGGTTCGAAACCCCGGTATACCACTTTGTGACGCCGCTGTATAGCGGCGAGACACGCACACTCTTGAGAGTGCGGGGTCGATCATGAATTGGAGACTATATATTAGTCCAACCTGTTGATATTATATTATTGGCTATTCTAGAGCCGTCGAACCTCCTTCTCGGATGGTTGTATATATATATATTGTGTGATAATAGCCACTCTTGAGCCGAGGAACCCCCTTCTCGGGCGGTTGATTATACATGTGGGCCGTGAGCCAGTTATTGGATCCCGCGAGGATCGTTATCATTGTCTTATCACATAGACATGCTAGTTTACTACTAGTCCGCAGCCATTTTTGTTATTATGCAAATTCCAATCTCTGGAACTTGATATTACTGTTTTCCAACTGAAAAATGATAAAAGAGTTTTCAAAAACTACTTTTGAGCCTGCGAGGCCGTATCTGCATATTAGCCGACTAGTAGTGGATCGGGCTGCACGCCGCAGCAAGATATATGTTGGATCGGACTGCACGCCGCAGTGATATCTCTATGAGATGTGCTTGGGCTGTAGGAGCCCCTCCGGAGTCTGAACCCCCACAGTGAGCACGGGTACCCAAATTGGATCGGGCTACGCGCCGTAGCGGTCATATCATGCATTGCATTGCATTTAGCTACATCTGCTAGCTGTTATACTGTTTTGCTGGAACTTGATGGTACAGGTACAGTTGATATTAATTCTGTGACAGGGTATTTGACTACAGCTTTACATAGTGCTTTATTGCGGATTTCTTATCTCGCTGTCTTACCCTTGTTTATTACCACTGAGTCTGGCAGTACTCATTTTACTCCCCGCACCTTGTGTGCAGATCTAGGTACCTCTCAGTAGTGATCCAGTAGCTGTGCGAGGCGACATCTGTGGGATATACGAGGTAGCTGCAGAGTCCGCAGGACCCGACATCCCTTCCTACTGTCTTTGGATTTTGTATTGACATTTCTTTCCGCACTTGGTATTTTGTAAACCCTTATACACTCATGTTCGGTAGAGGCTCATGACTCTTGACCCTTGGTCTATGGGAGTTGATGTATTATGGGACTTGGTTCCCCGTTTTCGTTACATGCATCGCTGTTATTTCTTGAATTAATTTGCTTAAATGGGTTAAAGAGAGCTTCTAGCTCCGTTATTGTTATTAATTGGTCAGGCTGGCTTAGCAATGTGCTGGGCGCCATCACGACCGGATTTGGGGTCGTGACAAGTTGGTATCAGAGCCTAGGTTTACTAGGCCTCGTGAGTCTTGAGCCGGTTAGTAGAGTCTTGTGGATCGGTACGGGGACGCCTGTACTTATCCTCGGGAGGCTGCGAACCTTTAGGAAAACTTCACTTTTCTTGAACTCGGTCGTGCGATCTTGTTGTTCTGAGAACTGAACTTCTATATTCTATTCTCTCGCAGATGGCGAGAACGCGAGCATCACGACGAGGTGGACGACCTCCATTGCCACCTGTTAGAGGCCGTGGGCGCGGTCGTGCTAGAGTTAGAGGTAGGGCAGCGGCGGCGGTGCCAGCCGACCCGCTCGTTGTACCGGTTCGAGAGCGCCCCCAGTGGTCGAAGCTCCAGCAGTCCCAGTTCGGGCCCGACTATATCTATTGCTATTCCCGGCCTTCAGGAAACCTTGCCCAGATATTATCGATGTGTTCCGGTTTGGCTCGGTAGTTTCAGCTACCGCTACCGTAGCGACATCTCAGTCGGGGTGGTCCGCAGACCCTCGCAGCTCGCACACCCGATCCGGTTGTTCGGGACTTCGGATGCCGAAGGTTGTCCCCGCTCGGTGGTTGCACCGGTTATTCCTCCATCTGCACCAGCTCCAGCTCCAGAGCATATGGTTCAAGTTATGCCCGAGGACGAGCAGCGTCGTCTTGAGAGATTTGGTAGACTTCAGCCACCCCATTTCGGTGGCGCTGAGGGCGAGAATGCCCAGGGTTTCTTGGATAAGTGTCAGAAGATGCTGCGTACGGCTGGTATTCTCGAGTCCAGCGGAGTTTCATTTACTACATTTCAGTTCACCGGTCCCGCATTTGATTGGTGGGAGGAGTTTGAGAGGCGTAGGCCTCCGGGAGCAGCACCTCTCACATGGCGGCAGCTTCTCTACTCTCTTTCTAGAGAAATATGTACCTCGGTCTCGTCACGAGGAGTTACGTCGCCGGCTCGAGTGGTTGATTCGAGGCGACATGTCCGTGACCCGCATGAGCTCGCATTCGCACAGCTGGCTAGGCATGCCACATGGATGATCCCTAATGATAAGGAGAGGATCGGGAGGTTCATTGATGGCCTCAACTACTCTATCCGTATTCTTATGACCAGCGAGCGAGTTCTCTCATCATCATTTGAGCAGGTTGTCGATATGGCACGCTCCATTGAGGCGGATCGTCGCCGAGAGAGAGAGAGCGGGAGGCCAAGAGGCCTCGTGGTTCTGGTAGTTTCAGTGGTGCTCCATCTAGAAGGCATTCCCAGCAGAGCAGGAGGTCGCTCATCTAGACCTTCTCATTCGAGCCGCCCAGAGCAGAGCGGAGGTTCTTATGGTCGTGGTCGACAGGGATTTCAGCAGGGTCAGTCATCGCTTGGTGCCCTCCCAGCCCACAGTGCAGCACCTACTTCTCCAGCACCAGGTGCATGTTATGAGTGTGGTGAATTTGGCCACATGAGGAGACATTGCCCTCGTCTACGTAGGGGCAGGACTCAGCAGAGAGATCAGCCCTCCTCTTCAGCACCATCTCAGTCTAGTAGAGGTGGAGGTCAGTCTTCTCGTGGTCGCCCCAGGGGCGAGGAGAGATCTGGTGGAGGCCAGGCACAGTTCTATGCACTTCCTGACAGGCGTGATGCAGTTGCCTCCGATGCTGTGATTACAGGTATCATTTCTGTCTGTCACAGAGATGCCTCGTTCTATTTGATCCAGGGTCCACATATTCTTACGTGTCCTCTTATTTTGCACATCATTTGGGTGCGACTCGTGGTAGTCTTGATTTACCTGTTCATGTATCCACCCCCGTGGGTGATACGATTGTTGTGGATCATGTCTATAGATCCCGTGTTATATCTATTGGGGGTCTGGAGACCCAGGCAGATTTGTTATTGTTGGGTATGGTGGACTTTGATGTTATATTGGGTATGGACTGGTTGTCTCTGTACCATGCTATATTGGACTGTCATGCTAAGACAGTTACGTTGGCCATTCCTGGTATTTCTCAGATTGAGTGGCGGGGTTCGACTGTTTTCGTCCCTAGCCGTGTTATTTCGTTCTTAAAAGCTCAGAAGATGGTTGAAAAAGGGTGTTTATCGTACTTAGCTTTTGTGAGAGATGTGGGAGCTGAGTCTCCTAGCATTGATTCTGTACCTGTTGTGAGGGATTTCCCAGATGTATTCCCCTCAGACCTGCCGGGCATGCCGCCGGACAGGGATATTGATTTTGGCATTGACTTGGTGCCGGGCACTCAGCCCATTTCTATTCCTCCGTATCGGATGGCACCAGCTGAGTTGAAGGAATTGAAGGAGCAGCTCCAGGAACTCCTAGATAAGGGGTTTATTCGGCCGAGTGTGTCGCCGTGGGGTGCACCGATCCTGTTTGTTAAGAAGAAGGACGGATCTATGAGGATGTGTATTGACTATAGGCGCTAAACAAAGTTATAGTGAAGAACCGGTATCCTTCGCCTCGTATTGATGATTTGTTTGATCAGCTCCGAGGAGCTAGGGTGTTCTCGAAGATTGATCTTCGTTCAGGGCTACCATCAGCTGAAGATTAGAGAGTCCGATATTATGAAGACTGCATTCCGGACCAGATATGGTCACTATGAGTTCCTTGTGATGTCGTTTGGGCTGACCAACGCCCCAACAGCATTTATGCATCTGATGAACAGTGTATTCAGGCCGTATCTTGATTCATTTGTAATCGTATTCATTGATGACATACTTGTCTACTCTCGTAGCCAGGAGGAGCATGCTCGGCACTTGAGTGTTGTGTTGCAGAGATTGAGAGAGGAGAAGCTGTATGCCAAGTTCTCCAAATGTGAGTTCTGGCTTGAGTCCGTGGCATTCTTAGGGCACGTGGTGTCCTGTGATGGTATTCAGGTAGATCCGAGGAAGGTCGAGGCAGTGCAGGGTTGGCCCAGACCGACCTCAGTTACTGAGATCCGTAGCTTTCTGGGATTGGCAGGGTATTATCGCCGATTTGTTCAGGGGTTCTCTTCTATTGCTTCACCCTTGACTAGATTGACTCGGAAGGGTGTTCCTTTCTTATGGTCCGAGGAGTGCGAGGAGAGCTTTCGGAAGCTCAAGACAGCACTGACCACAGCACCAGTCTTGATTCTACCGACAGCTTCAGGTTCTTATACTGTATATTGTGATGCCTCGGGAGTGGGCATTGGTTGTGTGTTGATGCAGGAGGGTAGGGTCATTGCTTATGCTTCTCGTCAGTTGAAGCCCCACGAGAAAAACTATCCTGTTCATGATTTGGAGCTAGCCGCTATTGTTCATGCCTTGAAGATTTGGAGGCATTATCTATATGGTGTATCTTGTGATGTATATACAGACCACCGCAGCCTTCAGCATTTGTTTAAGCAGAAAGATCTAAATTTGAGGCAGCGGAGATGGCTTGAATTGCTTAAAGACTATAATATTACTATCTTATATCATCCCGGAAAAGCCAATGTAGTGGCTGATGCATTGAGCCGGAAGGCTATTAGTATGGGCAGTTTGGCGTATATTCCAGTTGGGGAGAGACCCCTAGCAGTTGATGTTCAGGCGTTAGCTAATCGGATGGTAAGGCTGGATATTTCTGAGCCCAATCGGGTGATGGCTTATGTAGTAGCTCGTTCTTCTTTATATGATCGTATTCGAGAGCGCCAGTATGATGATCCACACTTACTTGTCCTTAAGGACGGAGTTCAGCATGATGATGCTAGGGATGTCACTATTGATAGTGATGGTGTGTTGCGGATGCAGGGCCGGATATGCGTGCCCAATGTTGACGGCCTTCGTGAATTGATATTGGAGGAAGCCCATAGCTCGCGGTATTCTATTCATCCAGGAGCCGCGAAGATGTACCAGGATTTGAAGCAGCATTACTGGTGGAGAAAGATGAAGAAAGATATTGTGAGCCATGTGGCTCGGTGTCTAAACTGTCAGCAGGTCAAGTATGAGCATCAGAGACCTGGTGGTGTATTCCAGCGTATTGATATTCCGGAGTGGAAGTGGGAAAGAATAACTATGGACTTTGTTAGTGGACTCCCTGGGACAGCGAGGAAGTTTGATTCAGTTTGGGTGGTGGTGGATAGGTTGACTAAGTCAGCTCACTTCATCCCAGTGTGTACTACCTATACCTCAGAGCGGTTGGCAGAGATATTCATCCGTGAGATAGTGAGATTGCATGGAGTTCCTATTTCCATTATATCGGACAGAGGTACCCAGTTCACATCTCAGTTCTGGAGGACATTTCAGCGAGAGTTGGGATCACAGGTAGAGTTGAGCACAGCATTTCATCCACAGACGGATGGGCAGTCTGAGCGTACTATTCAGAAATTGGAGGACATGTTGCGTGCTTGTGTCATTGATTTTGGTGGTTCATGGGCTGATTATTTGCCTTTGGCGGAGTTTGCTTATAATAATAGCTATCAGTCCAGCATTCGGATGGCGCCGTATGAAGCTTTATATGGGAGGCGGTGTAGGTCTCCAATTGGTTGGTTCGAGCCCGGCGAGGCTAGGTTGTTAGGGACAGAGTTAGTCCAAGATGCCTTAGATAAGGTGAAGGTGATTCAGGAGAGACTTCGCACAGCTCAGTCGCGTCAGAAGAGTTATGCAGACCGAAAGGTCCGAGATGTGTCTTATTCAGTAGGTGAGAAGGTGTTGTTGAAAGTTTCGCCTATGAAGGGTGTTATGAGGTTTGGAAAGAAAGGGAAGTTGAGCCCAAGGTTTATTGGACCTTTTGAGGTGCTTAGGAAAGTTGGGGAGGTGGCTTATATGCTTGCTTTGCCACCCAGTTTGTCGGGAGTTCACCCGGTGTTCCATGTATCTATGCTCGGAAGTATGTCGGAGACCCGTCTCATGTGTTGGATTTCAGCACGATACAGCTAGATGAGGATTTGACTTATGATGTGGAACCAGTAGCCATTTTGGGTCGACAGGTTCGTAAGCTGAGATCTAAGGATATAGCTTCGGTGAAAGTGCAGTGGAGAGGTCGTCCTGTGGAGGAAGCAACTTGGGAGACCGAGCAGGAAATGCGGAGCAGATATCCACACTTATTTGATGCTCCAGGTATGTTTCTTAACCCGCTCGCGGACGAGCGTTTGTTTAAGTTGGGGAGAATGTAACGACCCGGCCCGTCGTTACGGGAATTATCACCCCGTTACCTTGCATTTACATATATTATGCTTTTAAAACAGTATTAGAGTATATCGGGTGAATTAGGAGTGATTTGGATTGAAAATGAAACAAATAGCATGTTTGAAGAAAGCTTGAATATGAAAAGTCAACCAAGAGTTGACTATTGAGTTAGAGTGCTCGGAACCGGATTCCGATGATTCGACTAGTTCCGGGGGATCATTTATGACTTAGGAGAACAATCGGAATTGAATTTGGAGGCCCGGTGCAGAAATAGGCTTGAATTGGCTAAGGTTGAATTTTGGCGAAATCCGAACGGTAGGTGAGATTTTGATCCGGGGTCGGAATGGAATTCCGACAGTGGCAGTAGCTTCGTTAGGTGATTTTGGATATGCCTGCAAAATTTCAGGTCATTCGGACGTCGTTTGGTCGGGTTTTTGATTGAATGTGTAATTTGCAATGTTTTAAGAAAATTAGGCTTGAATCCGTGTGTAATTGGTGATTTTGATGTGTAGGATGGTGTTTTTATGATTGGAACAAGTTCGTATCGTGTTTTGGGGTATGTTGGTGGTTTTCGTTGAGGTCCCGGGGCCTCGGGGTGAATCCGGACCATCATCCGGCATTTGGAAGCAAGAAGTGATCTGCTGTAAATTGCAGATCACTGGGCAAAACTTTAAGCCTTCGCGTTCGCAAAGGCTATGCCGAGTTCGCGAAGGCCAGGTCAGTAAGGCATCGCGTTCGCGAGAGCAGTGACGCGTTCGCGTAGGTTGGGGCCAGCTGGTCATCGCGTTCGCGATGGGTTGGATCGCGTTCGCGCAAGAGGAAAAGGTAAGGCATCGCGGACGCGTGGCTTCACGTCGCGTTCGCGTAGAGTAAAAATCCGGAGCCGGGAAGTTGGCCTTCGCGGACGCGTGAAGGTGTGTCGCGTTCGCGAAGGGTATTTTTGGGCAGAGCTTCGCGGACGCGTGATAGGCGTCGCGAACGCGTAGAGCAAATTGCTCTGGCAGTGAGTTTAATTACAGAACATTTCACATACGGGTTCATTAACCCAAAACTCCATTTTTGAGTTCCAAGAGGAGAAATTGACGGGAGATTGCCGGGAAATCATCGGGGTTTCGTTGGAGGTAAGTTTTGTGGCTTAATTACATCATTTTAACATGAAATCCTTGGTTAATTCTCTGTAAATGGGAGATTAAATGTGGGTTTTAACCCTAGGCCTAAATTGTAGAAAAACAAGGATTTGAGTGGGCAAATGGAGTCCGATTTTGGTAAAATTGATATGCTTAGACTCGTATTGAGACGAGGGTTCCAGAAATGTGAATTTCGTAAATTTTCGAATGTGGGCCCGGGGCTCGGGTTTTGACAACTTTGGGAATTTTGATGTAAATTGAGTTGTATTGATTGGGTGTCGTCCCATTGGCCTAAATTGTTGTATTTCTACTGTATTTGATCAGATTCTATACGTGCGGAGCTTGATTCTCGTGGCAAGGGCATTGCGGAATAGTCGTCGCGCTGTATTGAGGTGAGTAATATATGTGGGTGATGACCAGCGGGTTCGAAACCCCGGTATACCACTTTGTGACGCTGTATAGCGGCGAGACACGCACACTCTTGAGAGTGCGGGGTCGATCATGAATTGGAGACTATATATTAGTCCAACCTGTTGATATTATATTATTGGCTATTCTAGAGTCGTCGAACCTCCTTCTCGGATGGTTGTATATATATATATTGTGTGATAATAGCCACTCTTGAGCCGAGGAACCCCCTTCTCGGGCGGTTGATTATACATGTGGGCCGTGAGCCAGTTATTGGATCCCGCGAGGATCGTTATCATTGTCTTATCACATAGACATGCTAGTTTACTACTAGTCCGCAGCTATTTTTGTTATTATGCAAATTCCAATCTCTGGAACTTGATATTACTGTTTTCCAACCGAAAAATGATAAAAGAGTTTTCAAAAACTACTTTTGAGCCTGCGAGGCTGTATCTGCATATTAGCTGACTAGTAGTGGATCGGGCTGCACGCCGCAGCGAGATATATGTTGGATCGGACTGCACGCCGCAGTGATATCTCTATGAGATGTGCTTGGGCTGTAGGAGCCCCTCCGGAGTCTGAACCCCCACAGTGAGCACGGGTACCCAAAATTGGAGTCGGGCTACACGCCGTAGCGGTCATATCATGCATTGCATTGCATTTAGCTACATCTGCTAGCTGTTATGCTATTTATTGGTAATTGTTGGTACAGGTATAGAGAATATTGATTCTATGACAGGGTAGCTGATTATAGCTTTACATAGTGCTTTATTGCGGATTTCTTATCTGCGCTGTCTTACCCTTGTTTATTACCACTGAGTCTGGCAGTACTCATTTTACTCCCTGCACCTTGTGTGCAGATCTAGGTACCTCTCAGCAGTGATCCAGTAGCTGTGCGAGGCGACGTGGTGGATATTCGAGGTAGCTGCAGAGTCCGCAGGACCCGACATCCCTTCCTACTGTCTTTGGATTTTGTATTGACATTTCTTTCCGCTCTTGGTATTTTGTAAACCCTTATACACTCATGTTCAGTAGAGGCTCACGACTCTTGACCCTTGGTCTATGGGAGTTGATGTATTATGGGACTTGGTTCCCCGTTTTCGTTACATGCATCGCTGTTATTTCTTGAATTAATTTGCTTAAATGGGTTAAAGAGAGCTTCTAGCTCCGTTATTGTTATTAATTGGTCAGGCTGGCTTAGCAATGTGCTGGGCGCCATCACGACCGGATTTGGGGTCGTGACAGGTTGCGAGGACAATTTGAAATATGAGAAATTGAGAGTGGCATAGTGATTGATCTATCAGATAAATATTAGTGGACCATCAAGTTAATACATTGTTTAATACACTCTTAGGGTTAGAATACAGAAGTCACATGGGAACCATTTCGCAGGTTTAAGGGGTTTTGAGTAGAAAAACAGGCTGCCAATACACTTTTAAATTAAAAAATGGAATTAGATACTAGTTAGTGGGCTGGGCAGAGAATATCATGGGAGATTGAGTTTATTAACTCTGCTTGAATGCTCTTAAGAACTGGAAATAATTAAAAGGTTAAGGGTGCCCATGTGCTAAAGATAGAGGCAGTAAGTTTGAATATTCTGAAGGTTAAAGGGATCTCTTGTCTATAAAAAGAGGGAGAGAATACATTGCATAGGGACTCGAACACACATACAGACTTTCAAACACGCATAAAGATAGAGCAAAAAGATTTCAAGAATTCTGAAAGCCAATACTGATAGTGAGGTCCTTTTGTGAAGGAATTACTATTTCTTTGAAGCTTCAGGCTTCTTTTTCTTGGATTGTTTTAAAAAATCAGAAATTGTGTGGCATTACTGTTGGTCGTCTTTGTTTTTACTTGCAGATTTGCATTTGGTATTCCTTTTGGTGCAATTTGGTTTGACTAAGTTGGTTGTGGAGTGTTGCTGCTATTGTTTGTTGCTGGAATTGGTTTCCAGTAGTCTCAGTTTGGTTTCTTTTCTCAAAAAGTGTTCTGTTGGTTGTTTTGCGAAACTGTTACTCCGGGGAATCTGCTACTATCCATTATTTGTTGGTGTCTACTGCTATTCATTACTGGCTGTTGTTTGTACCACTGTTGTTGCACTGGTCTTCCTCTTCTTTGTTTTCCTATACCAGGTACATTTTGATCCTCATGGGCTTCATTTAAGTATGCATTTGAAGCATGATTTGGAAAAGAAATAAAAAATGAATATAGTGCACTTGTGGAGTTTAGTTTGTTCTAATGTTATGTTTCCTAGTTCAATTTTATGTATGAGAGTATAAACTCATAGGATGCTGTTTAGTTGAATGTGTATGTGAATTAGTAATTGTCCTCTGATGTGTTCCTTAGATGTTGTCTTGGTGTTAAAGTTAGGCGATGCATGTTTAATCTATTTTTAGACCAATAATGCTAAATCTGATTTTGTTACTGTTTGTAGGGTTAAATATTGGTTATAGTCGTACAGGTTCACTTCAGTTGAAATTTGTGATTAAAGGCATGCTTAATAAAACTCACTCCTGATTCATATTTGGTTTGTTAAAAAGTTTAAAAATTATCCGCACGTATTAAAATGCTTCACTTGTTAATTTGGCACTAAGCTTGGACATAAGTATGTGTGATATCATTAGGCATAAATAACATAGCTAGTAATTTCATGAAATCGGTAAATCTTCTATATTTGAAGTTTGGCTCGGCATAGTAAGGTTAATATCGTAATCCGGTAGGCGTGAATTAAGTTCAAATAAAAATGAGATAAGGTTAAGTTAGATAAATTTTCGAATAGGTATTAACGAGTGAGGTTGAATTCGCTTTCAAACATAAACGTAAATAATTGATTTTAAAGTTTTATTCATCTAATAATGTAAAGTTTAATTTAGCTATGTTATCATTAGTCTATTTTTATAATATTAACTGTAGATCCCATATTCTATTCATCATTTTTACTTTTCGTAATATTCGCTTACAGAATGTGGCACTAAAATAATTTCTCGTTATGAAAGGCTAAATTGTAGATATTTCGTTAGTATTTGTCTTAAGTTGTTAGTTGATAAAAGATCCGAGTTTTTTTTAAGCATGTAATTAATTAAGAGTTTTCTTTTTTTTTTTTTTATTTTAGAGATGAATTGAACATAAAGAATGTAGTCACTTTAGGAATGCCCTTTAAAAAATAAAATGAGACAAGCCTCGCTCAATAAAACATAAAATTGCGGGACCTTCCTAAACGTACATGTGTTAAAAAATACTTAGACTGCGGGACATGCCATTTAGTGAATTTCACGGCATTCCCAAAGTAATAATGCGCTAGCATCTTTAGGCACGTACTAAATAAAATTACCTCCCTAAACTCGGGTACACATTTATGTGACTAATCCAAATCTCAATGAAGTCGGAACGCATCAAAAATTGCGGACACATTTATGTGACGAAATTCGAGATGCATTATCATGACGTTGTAGTCCTCTTCTAATATAATAAATGATAAAAGCGGTTCAAGGTAACAATTGGCACGTAAGTTCAAAAATTATTAAAAGTTAGATAATTAAGCCGAAATATGATAATTAAGTGACCGTACTAGAACCACGGAATTCGGAAATGCCTAACACCTTCTCCCGGGTTAACAGACTTCCTTATCCAGATTTCTGGTTCGCGGACTATTAAATAGAGTCAAACCTTTCCTCAATTCGGGATTCGAACCGGTGACTTGGAATATCATAAATCTCCCAAGTGGTGACTCTGAATCTCTTGATAAATGAATCCCGTTTTAATTGTCCTTTAATTGGAAAAACTCCCTTTTATATCTCGCGCCCTCGCGGGTAGCAGAAAAATAAGGTGTGACAATAGCTTGGTTTTCTTAATCACTGATCTCAGTCCTGGTTTGAAATCACTATTATGAAATTCTAAGTCATCTGTTGTTGGAAAATTAAATTAAATTTAAGTATTTTAATCATTAATGAACTGGAACCTGGAAATAAATAATTTGAACTGTTGTGTGACTCATATGCATGTTGTGTACTGAGGATGGATCGGGTTGCATGCCGCAGCATAAGGATCAGGCTGCACGCTGCAGCAGATGATATGATATTGCGCTTGGGCTGAAGGAGCCCCTCTGGAGTCTGTACATACCCCCAGTGAGCGTCGTCGACGTTAAACGGATCGGGCTACACGTCGTAGCGGTCACGTGCATTGCATTGCATTTTATCCTTAGATTATTTGTGCTAGTTGTGATTTGTTGTTGTTGTTAGTTCGTGGTAGGTACCGGACTGTAGTTTAGCTTTGCTTTGTGGTATTCTGTGGATTTCCTGCTTTCAGCTATTATTATATACTTTTTACTCACTAAGTACTTAGTACTCACCCCTACTCCCTGCACCTTTGTGTGAAGATTCAGGTACACAGGAGGGTTAGACGAGCACTCCAGCTTACATCAGAGTTATTTCGAGTTGCTGAGGTAGCTGTCGGTGTTCGTAGAACCTAGCTTCTCTTTCCATTCAGTTGTTACTATATGTTTCAGACTTGAGTATTTCATTCGGTATTTCTATGACTATTCAGTTTTGTTTAGAGGCTCTAGATTCGTGACCCCGGATCTTTGGGAGTGTCATTTTCGATGTTTGCACTTCTCAGTATTTGATCCTACTATTATTATTGGAGTATTATTATTGACTTATATATTCCCCTTGAATTTGTCCTTTTGGGACTGGTCTTTAACTGTGGAAACAGTTGTTGGTCTGGCTTGCCTAGCTTTAGGATTGGGCGCCATCACGACCGGGTTTTGGTCGTGACATTTTTCAATACCAGGTAAATGACCGTTTGTGTTTAAGTTAAAAATGAATACGAATGGAAATTTTGAAATTTTAATTAACTTTTTCCTTGTTTTCTTTTACTGATTGTGTTTAAGTTATTTTATGTATTACTATTCTGTAAATTTCTGTCACTTTGAATAATTAGGCTCTTGTAGAAATATTAAATAATAATTTACCTCAATATGGTTATTAGATATTATATGCATAAATATGCTTATTAATGTCAAACCGTTTAATAATTAGAATAAGAGGAAAATAGCATAAGTTAGCCTTTAATTAATCGAATTAGTAATATAGAGTTAGTTCATTCGTTATAAATATTTGTTTTATATTTTAATTAATAGGTTAATTGCAAACATGTAACTAAATTTAGTAAAATATGGATTTGAATTATTTTTCGTGAATTAGACATTAAGGCACGATTTAAGTTTAAACAAAACAAGATGACTTTTAAGTTTAATAAACTTTCGCATAAGTATAAATGATTAAGGTTAATAATAGTTTTTTTTAATAATTGTAAAATAATTAATTCCAACGAGTTCAAGTCACATAATCATATAAGTTTAAACTAGTTATGGGATAATTAGTTTAATTTGTATATATCATTTGTTGATTCCGTATTTTATTTAATTTCAATTTTAGTAATATTTCTTTCCGTTAACATTTGTCTTAATCTAGCAAATGATATGGTACGTCGATTTCCCACCATCGGGGTCATGATGGTGCCTACTAATTGGAAGCTAGGCAAGCCAAATATTAACTACATCTCCATTAATTACCAACTTCTTATTATTAAAAACATATAAATTACAGTGGAATAATCAAAATTAGCGGAAGACTTAGTCAAATATGATAAAGAAAACCCAAACATGATACACTACCCAAGACTGGTGTCACAATACTCACGAACTTCTAAGAATAATACACATAATTGTCCGAAAGAAAATACAAGCTGTTTATCTCGATTACATGAGATAACAGAATGAAAAGCATAGATAGAAGAGACAACGGGTCCTGCGGACGCCTGCAAGGCTACCTCGTAGTCTCAGTAATCGGGAAATCCACAAGTCGCTACTACCGCCGCTGCTGTCCGTAACCTGTATCTGCGCAAAAAGAGCGCAGAGTGTAGTATCAGCACAACCGACCCCATGTGCTGGTAAGTGCCTGGCCTATCCCAGCGAACTAGTGACAAGGCTAAGGCCAGTCACCCACATAAACCTGTACAGTTGCAATATATATATATATATATACAATACATTTATAAGGAAAGACTCTGCTCTGAAATAACAGTCAATAACTCATGATATCCAGAATAATCTAATCAACAGAATAAATCTTACTTTCATGTCTCAATTCCTTTCTCATTTCATATCTCGTGGTAGGCGTACCACCCGCTCCCAACATATCTCAGTAACTACATCTTGTGGTAGGCGTACCACCCGCTCCCAATTATATCAATAATTATATCTTGTGGTAGGCGTACCACCCGCTCCCAATTATATCAATAGGCTACCGGCAACTATGGCCAATGCCAAGATTTAAGTCACTTTGTGGTCGGCGTGCCACACGATCCCAATTCATAAATATATAAGTGGTCGGCGCGCCACACGATCCCAATTCATAAATATATATATTACTGGCATTTAGCCAATAATCTCTATATCAACAATATTTATAATTACCGGTTTTAAACCAATAATTGATAATAATTTCAACAATTTATCTTCATTACCGGCATAACACCAATAACTCTTAATCAACAATTTATTCATAACTGAATTCCTATTCCTACAAACTAGGATAGAACAAACACTTACCTCGAAAGTTTACGAACGATTCAATCCGTAGCAATGCCTTTTCCTTTTGAATTTGACTCCAATCCAATCGTATCTATACACAATTGATTTAATATCATCAATTCTACTTAACAAACTAGTTCATATTGCTAAATATGATTTTTACAACATTCTGCCCCGGAATAGTAAAAATCGACCCCAGGCCCACATAATCGAAACTCAAGTTTCGAACCAAAATAAGTTCACCCAATCCTCCATGAGTTCAAATATACAATTTGTTCTTAAGTTCGACTCCAAAACGAGGTCTAGATCGCAAATTCTTTGAAAACCCTTACTATACTCAATTCTCAATTTTTCTACCCATTTACACCTAATTAGGCTTAGGAATTCAAATAATATTGATGGAAAATGAAGAAAACGAGTTAAGAATCACTTACCCAAGAAGTTTGATGAAGAATCGCTCAAAAATCGTCCAAGGAGTTGTGGAGAAGAGAGTTGAACAGAAATGGGATTTTTATCCCGTTTCTGTTCTGTTTTGGGATTAAATTCACTGGGCAACGATTTTGTTCTACGCGATCGCGTGAACTGGGTCGCTATCACGGAAGGCAAATATTCAACACTACGTGATCGCGTGGTCAATGCTGCGATCGCGTAGAAGAATTTCGCTGGGGTGGCTTATTTGTACTACGCGATCGCGTGAACAGGGTCGCGATCGCGTTGAAAGAGAACGGAAGGCTACGCGATCGTGTGCAGACGGATGCGATCGTGTTGAAGAAGGACAGAAAACTTCGCGATCGCGTGCAGACGGCTGCGATCGCGTTGAGTACTTTGACAAGGCAGTGCGATCGCGTGTACAAGGCCGCGATCGCGTAGAGTAAAATGTCTGTGTAAAAATTGCAGAAAATCTGCCAGTTTCCTAAGTCCAAAAACACCCCGAACCACCTCCGAAACACTCTCGAGCCCTCGGGGCTCCAAACCAAATATGCATACTAACTCAAAAATATCATACGAACTTGCTCGTGCGATCAAATCGCTAAAATAACATCAAAATCCATGAATTGAGCCTTAAAACTCAAGAATTCTTTCAAATTTTCATAACTTTCAAAATTTCCAATTTAAGGCCAAAACACGTCAAACGACGTCCGTTTTCAACCAAACTTTCCAGGAAGCGCTTAACCAATATATATGACCTGTACCGGGCGTCGGAACCAAAATATGAGCCCGATACCAGTACTTTTTAATAAAAATTCAGTTTCATTTTCCTTAAACATTTTCAGAAAACAATTTAACAAACAAATTCTTTTACCGGGGTTCTAGACCTCGGATTTCAATTCCGGGCATATGCCCAAGTTCCATATTTTTCTACGGATTTTCTGAGACAGTCAAATCATGGATCCGAGTCCGTTTACCAAAAATGTTGACCAAAGTCAACCATATCAATATTAATATCAAAATTCTTCAACTTTTTCACATATTTCACATTTTTCAACATAAATGTTTTCCAGCTTTGTGCCCGGACTGTGCACGCAAATCGAGGCAACTATAAATGAGGTTTTCAAGACCTCAAAAGCTCGGAATGATTAATAAAACAAGTGATGACCCTTTGGGTCGTCCCAATCTCCACCTCTAAAACAACCGTTCATCCTCGAACGGACAAAAGAAAGAAGTACCTAAGTCAGGAAACAAATGTGGGTAGCGGCTCCGCATATCAGACTCAGACTCCCAGGTCGATGCCTCAGGAGGCTGACCTCTCCACTGAACACGCACAGAAGGACAACTCTTCGACCTCAATCGTCGAACCCCGCCGGTCTAGAATGGCTACGGCTCCTCCTCGTAAGATAGATCATTGTCCAATTGGACAAGACTCTGAAGTCTAACACACGTGTGGGATCGCCGTGGTATCTCCGAAGCATAGATACATGAAAAACTCTGGATGCACGGCTGATAAGCTAGGCGGCAAAGCTAATCCGTAAGCCACCCCTCCCACTCGTCTAGAATCTCAAATGGACCAATATACCTAGGGGCCGAGCTTGCCCTTCTTCCCGAACCTCATCACGCCCTTCATAGGCGACACTCTGAGCAATACTCGTTCGCCAACCATGAAATCTACATCTCGAACCTTACGATCCGCATAAGTCTTCTGCCTGGACTGAGCTGAACGCAATCTCTCTCGAATAGTCTTGACCTTATCCAAGGCCTCCTGAACTAAGTCTGTACCTAACAACCGAGCCTCTCCCGGTTCAAACCGTCCAACTGGTGATCGACATCGCCTACCATACAACGCCTCCTATGGAGCCATCTAAATGTTGGACTGGTAATTGTTGTTGTAGGCAAACTTTGCTAAAGGCAAAAACCGGTCCCACGAGCCTCCAAAATCAATAACACAAGCTTGGAGCATATACTCTAGAATCAAAATGGCCCCCTCGGACTGACCTTCCGTCTGGGGATGAAATGTTGTACTCAACTGAACCTGGGTGACCAAATCTCGCTAAACTGCCTCCAGAACCGCGAGGTAAACTGCGTACCCCGATCAGAGATAATAGATACTGGCACTCCACGGAGACGAACAATCTCCCTAATGTAAACCTCCGCTAACCTCTCCGACGAGTAGGAGACAGATACTGGAATAAAGTGTGCTGACTTGGTCAGCCTATCAACAATGACCCAAATAGCATCAAATTTTCTCCTAGTCAAAGGAAGTCTAGTAACGAAATCCATAGTGATTCGCTCCCATTTCCACTCGGGAATTCAATCCTCTGGAATACACCACCAGGTCTCTGGTGCTCATATTTCACCTGCTGACAATTTAGACACCGAGCGACATACGCAACGATATCTTTCTTCATCCCGTGCCACCAATAGTGCTGCCGTAAGTCCTGGTACATCTTCACGGCGCATGGATGAATAGAATACCGCGAACTGTGGGCCTCCGCTAAGATTAACTCTCGAATCCCTTCGACATTGGGCACACAAACTCGACCCTGCAATTTCAATACCCTATCATCATCTAGAGTTACCGTCGTGGCACATCCCCGCTGTACAGGATCTCTCAAGTTATGCAAATAAGGATCATCAAACTGCCTCTCATGGATCTGCTCTAATAGAGATGAAAGAGCCACCGTGCAGGCTAACACCCTGCTAGGCTCAGAAATGTCTAGTCTCACGAACTGGTTGACTAAGGCCTAGACATCTAGAGCAAATGGTCTCTGACTAACCGGGATAAAGGCAAGACTACCCATGCCGGCGGACTTTCTACTCAATGCATCGGCCACCACATTGGCCTTACCTGGGTGATATAAAATAGTAACATCATAGTCTTTTAGTAACTCTAGCCACCTTCTTTGCCTCATATTCAACTCTTTCTGCTTAAACAAATACTGAAGACTCTTATGATCGGTGTATACTTCACATGCTACACCATATAAATAATGCCTCCAGATCTTCAATGCGTGAATAATCGCCGCCAATTCTAGATCATGCACTGGATAGTTCTTCTCATGAATCTTCAACCGCCTCGAAGCATAGGCAATAACCTTGCCATCCTGCATTAACACTGCACCAAGCCCAATACGGGAAGCATCACAATAAACAGTATAAGGTCCCGTACCTGTGGGTAAAACCAATACCGGTGCCGTGGTCAAGGTTGTCTTGAGCTTTTGAAAGCTCGCCTCACATTCATCGGACCATTCAAATTGAACACCCTTCTGGGTCAATCTGGTCAGTGGGGTTGCAATAGACGAAAATCCTTCTACGAATCGGCGATAATAACCCGCTAACCCCAAGAAACTCCGAATATCCGTGGCTGATGTCGGTCTAGGCCAGTTCTTGACTGCCTCAATTTTCTTCGGATCAACTTGAATACCTGCCACCGTCACAATATGACCCAGGAATGCAACTGAACTTAGCCAAAATTCACACTTTGAAAATTTTGCATATAGCTGGCTATCTCTCAGAGTCTGTAAGGCCACTCTGAGATGTTGCGCATGCTCCTCCTGACCGCGGGAATATATTAATATGTCATCAATGAAGACTATTACAAACAAGTCTAAATAAGGCCGGAACACCCAATTCATTAATTCCATAAAAGCTGCTGGAGCATTTGTCAACCCAAAAGACATGACCAGAAATTCATAATGTCCATACCGAGTGCGGAACGCTGTCTTAGGGACATCAGATGCCCTAATCTTCAGCTGATGATAGCCGGATCTCAAATCTATCTTTGAAAATACCTTGGCACCCTGAAGCTGGTCAAATAAATCATCAATTCGCGGAAGTGGATATTTATTTTTGATAGTTACCTTGTTTAACTGTCGATAGTCAATGCACATTCCCATCGAACCATCTTTCTTCTTTACAAATAATACAGGTGCACCCCACGGCGAAACACTCGGCCTAATGAAACCCTTTTCAAGTAAATCCTGCAACTGTTCCTTCAATTCTTTTAACTCTGGCGGAGCCATACGGTATGGGGGAATGGAAATGGGCTGAGTGCCTGGAGCCAAGTCAATGCAAAAATCAATGTCCCTATCGAGCGACATACCTGGCAAGTCTGAAGGAAATACTTCAGGAAATTCGCGAACCACCGGCACAGAGTCAATAGAAGGAACCTCAGCACTAGAATCACGGACATAGGCCAAATAAGCCAAGCATCCCTTTCCAACCATACCCTGAGCTTTAACATAAGAAATAACATTACGGCTAGTATGACCTGAAATTCCTTTCCACTCTATACGAGGCGAATTCGGCAGGGCTAAAGTCACAGCCTTGGCATGGCAATCTAAAATAGCATGATACGGAGATAGCCAGTCCATGCCTAGTATAATATCGAAGTCCACCATATTCAGGAGTAATAAATCAGCACGGGTCTCGGGACCCTCAATTACTATAATACATGACCGATGAACTCGATCAACCACAATAGAGTCGCCTACTGGTGTAGACACATGGACAGGAACACTCAGTGGATCACTGGGCTGAATCAAGTATGGTGCAAAATAGGAAGACACATACGAATATGTAGACCCAGGGTCAAATAATGATGATGCCTTTCTATCACAAACCGAAATAATACCTGTAATGACGGCATCAGAAGACTCAGCCTCTGGTCTGGCGGGAAGTGCATAACATCGGGGCTGTGCCCCACCACCCTGAGCAGTATCTCTAGGACGATCAGCTGCTGGCTGGTCTCTACCTCTATCGGTCTGAGCTCTACCTCTATGACCTCTACCTCCACCTCTATGTCCTCTACCTCCGCCTCTAGCCGGCTGGGCAGGCTGTGAGGGAACTGGGGCCTGAATCATGGCACGAGAACCCTGCTGGTGAGATCTGTCAGAAGCTCGAGGGCAATACTTTGCAATGTGCCTAAGATCACCGCACGTAAAACAAGCCCTCGGCTGCTGAAAATAGCGAAGTGGTGGTGCACTGATGGGCTGCTGATCACAGTAGCGTGGCTGAGAATTACGATCACCTGAAGCATTATGAGAAACCTGAAGAGCTGACTGATAAGGCCTAGGAGGATGGCCTCTATCATAAAAATCTCTATCTCCAGACGAGGTACCACTGAATCTACCCGAATTACGAGATCTCTTATCTGATCCATGTCTCGCTCCCTGTGACAGAGCCATCTCGATCCGGCGGGCTGCATTAGCCGCCTCCTGAAAAGTGATTTCAGTTCCTGCCCCCATAGCCATCTGTAGCCGAATTGGCTGATTCAATCCATCAATAAACCTCCCCACCCTCTCCCGATCGGTGGGAAGTATGATAATAGCATGATGAGCCAGGTCCACGAACCTAGTCTCGTATTGTGTGACAGACATAGAACCCCGATGAAGACGCTCAAATTGTCTGCGCATAACCTCCCGCTGAGTTGCTGGAAGGAACTTCTCCAAGAATAATTCTGCAAACCGCTCCCAAGTCAAAGATGACGATCCCGCCGGCCTGGTTAGACAATAATCTCTCCACCAAGTCTTGGCGGAACCAGATAACCGAAAAGTAGCAAAGTCTACACCATTAGTCTCCACAATACCCATAGTACGGAGAACTTCGTGGCAGCTGTATAGGAAATCCTGTGGATCCTCTGAAGGAGTGCCACCTGAATGTGGTAGTGAACAGCTTGGTAAACCTGTCCAATCTCCACAACGCATCAGCGGACATGGCTGCACCATCATTAGATGGAGTCACAATAATAGGCTGAGCTGCCTCAACTAGCTGAGTCACAGGAACCTGAGCCTGGGGAATTACTGGCTCCGGAGTGCGCGTAACAGGAGTCTGATTACCTCCTCCAGCCTGAGAGGTGGCTGGTGCTACTGGTAATAAACCTGCTCTGGTGATATGGTCCATAAAACCTGCTATCCGGACCAAAGCATCCTGAAGATCCGGTGAAAACAAAACTCCTCCTGGGACCTGAGCTGGGCCTACTGGAGCTGCTGGGGCTGGAACTTCCTCCTCGATATGAACCTGAGGTTCTGCCACTCGTGCTGCTGCTCGGGGCTGAGCTCTGCCCCTACCTTGTCCTCTAGGACGACCTCGACCTCGGCCTCTACCCCTAGTAGGAGCTGCCGCTGCTGGGACCTCGGGCTGCTGGTCAGTAGATGCGGATGCACGTGTCCTTACCATCTGCAGAAGAACAGAGTAGAAGTTCAATTAACATTTAAAAGATCAAGTCGCACGACTGGAAAGAATAAAGGGAATATTTTCCTAACTCTGTAGCCTCTGGAGGATAAATACAGACGTCTCCGTACCGATCCTTCAGACTCTACTAAGGTTGTTCGTGAGTTGTGAGACCTGTGCAACCTAGTGCTCTGATACCAACTTGTCACGACCCGGATTTCCCACCATCGGGGTCATGATGGCGCCTACTAATTGGAAGCTAGGCAAGCCAAATATTAACTACATCTCCATTAATTACCAACTTCTTATTATTAAAAACATATAAATTATAGTGGAATAATCAAAATTAGCGGAAGACTTAGTCAAATATGATAAAGAAAAACCAAACATGATACATTACCCAAGACTGGTGTCACAATACTCACGAACTTCTAAGAATAATACACATAATTGTCTGAAAGAAAATACAAGCTGTTTATCTCGATTACATGAGATAACAGAATGAAAAGCATAGATAGGAGAGACAACGGGTCCTGCGGACGCCTGCAAGGCTACCTCGTAGTCTCAGTAGTCGGAAAATCCACAAGTCGCTACTGCCGCTGCTGCTGTCCGTAACCTGTATCTGCGCAAAAGAGCGCAGAGTGTAGTATCAGCACAACCGACCCCATGTGCTGGTAAGTGCCTGGCCTATCCCAGCGAACTAGTGACAAGGCTAAGGCCAGTCACCCACATAAACCTGTACAGTTGCAATATACATATATATATACAATAAATTATAAGGAAAGACTCTGCTCATAAATAATAGTCAATAACTCGTGATATCCAGACTAATATAATCAACAGAATAAATCTTACTTTCATGTCTCAATTCCTTTCTCATTTCATATCTCGTGGTAGGCGTACCACCCGCTCCCAACATATCTCAGTAACTACATCTTGTGGTAGGCGTACCACCCGCTCCCAATTATATCAATAATTATATCTTGTGGTAGGCGTACCACCCGCTCCCAATTATATCAATAGGCTACCGGCAACTATGGCCAATGCCAAGATTTAAGTCACTTTGTGGTCGGCGTGCCACACGATCCCAATTCATAAATATATAAGTGGTCGGCGCGCCTCACGATCCAAATTCATAAATATATATATTATCCGGCATTTAGCCAATAATCTCTATATCAACAATATTTATAATTACCGGTTTTAAACCAATAATTGATAATAATTTCAACAATTTATCTTCATTACCGGCATAACACCAATAACTCTTAATCAACAATTTATTCATAACTGAATTCCTATTCCTACAAACTAGGATAGAACAAACACTTACCTCGAAAGTTTACGAACGATTCAATCCGTAGCAATGCCTTTTCCTTTTGAATTTGACTCCAATCCAATCGTATCTATACACAATTGATTTAATATCATCAATTCTACTTAACAAACTAGTTCATATTGCTAAATATGATTTTTACAACATTCTGCCCGGAATAGTAAAAATCGACCCCGGGCCCACATAATCGAAACTCAAATTTCGAACCAAAATAAGTTCACCCAATCCTACATGAGTTCAAATATACAATTTGTTCTTAAGTTCGACTCCAAAACGAGGTCTAGATCGCAAATTCTTTGAAAACCCTTACTATACTCAATTCTCAATTTTTCTACCCATTTACACCTAATTAGGCTTAGGAATTCAAATAATATTGATGGAAAATGAAGAAAACGAGTTAAGAATCACTTACCCAAGAAGTTTGATGAAGAATAGCTCAAAAATCGTCCAAGGAGCTGTGGAGAAGAGAGTTGAACAGAAATGGGATTTGTATCCCGTTTCTGTTCTGTTTTTTGGGATTAAATTCACTGGGCAGCGATTTTGTTCTACGCGATCGCGGAAGGCAAATATTCAACACTACGCGATCGCGTGGTCAATGCTGCGATCGCGTAGAAGAATTTCGCCGGGGTGGCTTATTTGTACTACGCGATCGCGTGAACAGGGTCGCGATCGCGTTGAAGGAGAACGGAAGGCTACGCGATCGCGTGCAGACGGATGCGATCGCGCTCTGATACCAACTTGTCACGACCCTAGTTCACCAATTGTGAACATGTCGTGATGGCACCGAGTCCCCAGGACTAGGTAAGCCTAACACGTTGCGGAATATACAAGTTATAAATACTTAAATAAGAAACAGCGGAAAAATAGCATAAAAGATATGTAATCCGTGCCGCTTGGCACATACATCCATCACACAATGAATAAAACACAACCAAGATCCGGAACCCCACGGTAACACAGACTAAAAGAGAAAATACAACTGTGGCTCTATGTGTAAAGAGTATCTAACAACGAAATGAAGAAAAATGTCAACTAGTACTACTAGAATAGAAGGAAAGCCTCCGGATCCGCGGACGTAGCAGATCATACCTCGAGGTCTCCAGAAAAGCTGCGAAAATCACCTAGCACGAGCCTGCTCTGATGTACCTGGATCTGCACAACAAAAGTGTGCAGAAGAGTAGCATGAGTACACCACGGCGGTACTCGGTAAGTGCCAAGCCTAACCTCGATGGAGTAGTGACGAGGTAGGTCAGGGCCCTACTGAGAAAACAATAATATAATGATGATAACAAAATAAACAGTTTAAATGATAATAATTTCCGAAATAACAACATTATGATGATTACTGCAACTGTCTACAATTAAGCTAACAACAAATAACCAACTCAAATAAACAAATCCAGGATCCGTGGGAATTGAACCCACAGTCCCATTCTCAGTACCTCTGGGTCTCCGGGAATCGAACCCGCGGCCCATGTCTCAATAATATCTCAATAACTCAGGATCTCCGGGAATCGAACCCGCAGTCCCTACCAATAAGTCAGGATCTCGGGAATCGAACCCGTAGTCCTCATTTTAATAATCTCAGGATCTCGGGAATCGAACCCGTAGTCCTCATTTCAATAATCTCGGGATCTCGGGAATCGAACCCGTAGTCCACATTTCAATAATCTTCAGGATCTCGGGAATCGAACCCGTAGTCCACATTTCAATAATCTCAGGATCTCGGGAATCGAACCCGTAGTCCATATTTCAATAATCTCAGGATCTCGGGAATCGAACCCGTAGTCCATATTTCAATAATCTCAGGATCTCGGGAATCGAACCCGTAGTCCATATTTCAATAATCTCAAGATCTCGGGAATCGAACCCGTAGTCCATATTTCAATAAGCTCAGGATCTCGGGAATCGAACCCGTAGTCCATAACCACAACAAGTAAAGGAATACACAGAGAGAAGTATAATATGCTTAATGATAACTTCGCCGATGAACAGCGCCAACGATTACCAAGAAAACTCAAGTAAGTCAATTAAGCAACTAGACAATTAGATTCTATCTAATCATGCTTTTCTAACTACTACCGGGTAGGAATATCGAATTTAACAACTAAGAACAGGAATATCACTCATTGAACATTTTGAGTAAAGTATGTGTTCAACAACCAGCGCATGTACACGCCCGTCACCTCGCGTACAAGGCATTTAAAGTATCACAATAATATCCTAGGGGTGAAAGTCCCCACACGAGGTTAGACAAGCCACTTACCTCAATTCCGGTACAAAACCGCTAAGAAATAACTCTCTTGCCGCGAATGTCGGCCTCCACAGGTGTAATATCCTGATAAAAATCAATGGAATCACATCAAAATAGGCCAATTGGGCATTACCCAATCAAAACAATCGAATTACACCCAAACCACAAAGTTGCCAAAACCCGACTTTCGGTACGCTTCTCAAAAAATTACGAAAGTTACATTTTCGGATTCCTTATCTCAACACGAGTCTAACCATACCAAGAACACCCAAATCGGACCACAAATGGCCCATCAAATCCTTGATTCTATCCAAGAGGGTTTTCTACCATTTTTAACAAAAATTCTCAAATTAAAGACTAAAACTTGCAATAGATTCGAGCTATACAACCAAAATTGAGTTAAGAGTACTTACCCTTTTGATTTCTCCAAAAATCTCCCGAAAAATCGCCTTACCCGAGCTCCAAATCATCAAAAATGGCAAATGGGACGAAGTTTGAACTTTATTCTGCTGCCCAGGCATTTGTTCTTCGCGTTCGCGGTCCTTCTCTCGCGTTCGCGAAGAACAAACTCCCAGAAATTCATTTTTCCAACTTGTTCGGACAGCCTCTATTGCAATGGTCATAACTTTTTACACACAACTCCACATGACTATTATAATATGTTTCTGAAAACTAGATTCAAAGAGCTACAACTTTCATTTTTGAATCACCTCAAAATTCCTTGTAGATAAAAAGATATGAGCTTCCGAAGTAGAACCTGTGCGACAGAAAATCCTTCTTCGCGAACGCGAGGGACTCTTCGCGAACACGAAGAACAAAGGCTCTGATGGAAAATCCTTCTTCGCGAACGCGATGCCTTCATCGCGAACGCGAAGAACAAAGTCTTAGAGTCCAAATTCTTCTTCGCGAACGCGATAGGACCCTCGCGAACGCGAAGAACAATACCAGATACCAGAACAGCAGTCTAAAAACTTCCAAAAATGACCCGTTAGGCATCCGAAATCGTCCCAAGGCCCCCGGGACCCCAACGAAAACCACCAACATACTCCAAAACGTGATACGAACTTGTTCCAATCATAAAAACACCATCCTAAACATCAAAATAACCAATTACACACGGATTCAAGCCTAAGTTTCTTCAAAACTTTCGAAACTAACATTCAATCAAAAACCCGACCAAACGACGTCCGAATGACCTGAAAATTTGCGGACATATCCAAAATCACATAACGAAGCTACAGAAATTGTCGGAATTCCATTCCGACCCCCGGATCAAAATCTCACCTAACGTTCGGATTCGCCAAAATTTCAAACTTCGGCATTTCAAGCCTAATTGAGCTACGGATCTCCAAAATACATTCCGAATGCGCTCCCAACCCCGAAATCACCTAATGGAGCTAATGGAACCATCGGATTTCCGTTCCGAGATCGTCTTAACACTGTTCCAGCTACGGGCCATTTTCTAGCTTAAAAGTTCTCATTTAGGGACTAAGTGTCCCAAAATGCTCCAAATTTCAGAACCGACTCTCCCGGCAAACCACAATAGCAGAAATGAACTTAGGGGAACAGTTAAATTAGGGATTGGGGCGTGATTTTCTAAAACGACCGGTCGGGTCGTTACACCTTCCCACACTTAAAGATTCGTTCGTCCTCGAACGAGCATAGAAAACATACCTGGAGTAGTGAAAAGATGAGGGTACTGGCCGCGCATATCCTGCTCGGTCTCCCAAGTCGCCTCCTCGACCGGCTGGCCCCGCCACTGAACCTTTACCGAAGCGATGTTCTTTGACCTTAGCTTCCTGACCTGCCTGTCTAGAATGGCTACCGGCTCCTCAACATAAGACAGATCTTTGTCTAGCTGAACAGAAGTGAAATCCAACACATGCGACGGGTCACCATGGTATCTCCGGAGCATGGAGACATGAAATACGGGGTGAACTCCGGCTAGGCTGGGAGGTAAGGCCAACTCATAAGCAACCTCCCCAACACGCCTCAAGATCTCAAAAGGGCCAATAAATCTAGGGCTCAGCTTTCCTTTCTTCCCAAACCTCATAACGCCCTTCATGGGCGAGACTCGAAGTAGAACCCGCTCGCCAACCATAAAAGCCACGTCGCGAACCTTCTTATCCGCATAACTCTTCTGTCTAGACTGGGCTGCACGAAGTCTGTCCTGAATCACCTTGACCTTGTCCATAGCCTCCTGAACCATATCAGTACCTAGCAACCTGGCCTCGCCCGGCTCAAACCAACCTACGGGAGACCCGCACCTCCTACCATATAGGGCCTCATACGGTGCCATCTGAATACTAGACTGGTAGCTGTTGTTATAAGCAAACTCCGCCGGTGGCAAGAAGTGATCCCATGAACCTCCAAACTCAATCACGCACGCACGGAGCATATCCTCCAAAATCTGAATAGTGCGCTCGGACTGCCCATCAGTCTGGGGGTGAAAGGCTGTGCTCAGCTCTACCCGAGTACCTAACTCCTGCTGTACGGCTCTCCAGAACCGTGAAGTGAACCGAGTGCCTCTATCCGAAATGATGGAAACTGGAATACCATGCAGCCGAACTATCTCCCTGATATAGATCTCCGCCAGTCGCTCCGATGAATATGTAGTGCTCACCGATATAAAATGGGCGGACTTGGTCAGCCGATCCACAATGACCCAAATGGAATCAAACTTCCTAACCGTCCGTGGAAGTCCGGATACAAAGTCCATGGTAATGCGCTCCCATTTCCACTCGGGAATCTCGATCCGTTGCATCAATCCACCCGGACGCTGATGCTCATACTTCACCTGCTGGCAGTTGAGGCATCCGGAAACATAATCAACTATATCCTCTTCATCCGCCTCCACGAGTAATGTTGTTTCAAGTCCTGATACATCTTCGCGGCTCCGGATGGATGGAATACCGCAAGCTATGGGCCTCTACTAGAATCGACTCTCGAAGATCATCTACATTGGGCACACGGATGCGCCCCTCTGCATCCTCATAACTCCATCGTCACCGATGGTAACATCTCGAGCATCACCACGCCGAACTCTATCCCGAAGGACAAGCAAATGAGGGTCGTCGAACCGACGCTCCCCGATGCGGTCAAATAGAGAAGACCGAGAAACCACACATGCCGGAATCCGGCCGGGCTCCGAAAGATCCAATCTAACAAACTGCCCGGCTAAAGCTCGAACATCCATCGCCATAGGCCTCTCCGAAGCCGGTAGATACGCCAAACTCCCCAAACTCTCTGCCCGACGACTCAAGGCATCGGCAACCACATTAGCCTTGCCCTGATGATAGAGAATAGTAATATCATAGTCCTTCAGTAGTTCCAACCATCTCCTCTGATGCATATTCAGGTCCTTCTGCTTAAGTAAGTGCTGCAAGCTCCGGTGATCGGTGTAGATCTCACAAGGAACCCCATATAAATAATGACGCCAAATTTTCAAGGCGTGAACAATGGCACTAGCTCCAAATCATGAACATGGTAGTTCTTCTCATGCACCTTCAGCTATCTGGACGCGTAGGCAATCACCCTACCATCCTGCATCAATACCGCATCAAGTCCAACTCGTGAGGCATCACAATATAGAGTATAGGACCCCGAACCCGTAGGCAACATCAATATAGGGGCCGAAGTCAAAGCTCTCTTGAGCTTCTGAAAGCTCGCCTCACACTCGTCTGTCCACTGAAAAGGGGCACCCTTTTGGGTCAATCTAGTCATAGGTGCTGCAATCGAAGAGAACCCCTCTACGAAACGACGGTAATAGCCCGCCAAACCAAGGAAACTGCGAATCTCAGTAGCGGAGGAGGGTCTGGGCCAACTCCTGCACGGCCTCCACCTTCCTCGGATCTACTCGAATACCATCACTCGACACCACGTGGCCCAAAAATGCCACCGAACTCAACCAAAATTCACATTTAGAGAACTTGGCATAAAGCTGCTTCTCCCTCAGAATCTGAAGCACTATCCTCAAATGCTGCTCGTGCTCTTCCCGGCTCCGGGAATATACTAGAATATCATCAATGAAGACAATCACGAACGAGTCCAGATAAGGCCTGAACACACTGTGCATCAAATGCATAAATGCTGCTGGAGCATTAGTCAACCCAAAAGACATCACGAGGAACTCATAGTGACCATACCGGGTCCCGAAGGCAGTCTTCGGGATATCTGGCTCCCGAATCTTCAGCTGGTGATACCCAGAGCGCAAATCAATCTTAGAAAACACATGTGCGCCCTGTAGCTGGTCAAATAAATCATCAATACGTGGCAAAGGATACCGGTTCTTCACTGTAACCTTGTTCAGCCGACGATAGTCAATACACATACGCATAGAACCATCCTTTTTCTTCACAAACAATACAGGAGCACCCCAAGGCGAAACACTGGGTCGAATAAAACCCTTGCCCAATAACTCCTGTAACTGATCCTTCAACTCCTTCAACTCGGGAGGAGCCATACGGTACGGTGGAATAGAAATGGGTTGAGTGCCCGGCAACAAGTCAATAGCAAAATCAATATCTCTGTCGGGCGGCATGCCTGGAAGATCAGCTGGAAATACATCAGCAAAGTCACGTACCACATGAACAGAATCAATAGAGGGAGTGTCAATACCGACGTCCCGCACATAGGCTAGATAAGCAGCACACCCCTTCTCAACCATACGCTGAGCTCTGAGAAAAGAAATAACATGGCTAGTGGTGTGATCTAGAGTACCACTCCACTCAATACGTGGAATGCCTGGCATAGCCAGCGTCACGGTCTTGGCATGACAATCAAGAATAGCATAATGGGGCGACAACCAGTCCATGCCCAGAATAATATCAAAATCGACCATCCTAAGCAGCAATAGATCCGCTCTGGTCTCAAAATCACAAATGGTAATCAAACACGACCGATATACGCGGTCCACAACCAAAGAATCACCTACCGGAGTGGAAACATAAATGGGGGCACTCAAAGAATCCCGAGGCACACCCGGATGAGAAGCAAAGTAAGAAGACACATATGAAAAAGTGGAACCAGTGGTCGAATAGAACCGATGCCTCCCCGTGACTAACCGAATAATACCCGTGATAACGCAGTCGGATGCAACAGCCGCGACGACGATCGGGAATAGCATAGAATCTAGCTTGTCCCCTTCGAGGGCGGCCTCTAGAACCCCGACCCCCGCCCGGCCGGGCCGGGCAGGTGGAATAGGCACTCGGAGCCGGAATGACAGCTCGCCGACCCCGAAGCCACGCGGATGTCGTGATGACCGATGAGGGGCTCCTCTCCTGCGCCCGGCACTCCCTAACCCGGTGGCGAGTATCCCCGCATTCAAAACAAGCTACGGGAGGACGCGGTGGCCGTGATCGACCGGCCTCACCCCCACTAGTCCGACCCCGGAAGGACCCGCGCAGGAGGTGCATCGGAACCGGGGAGCATAATAAGGCTCCCGAGGTCTAGGAGGACACGGGGTACTACCGGCCACGGGCAATGCCGAGTGAACCGGTCGACCGGAATAACCCCTGCCAAAACGACCGGCCGATGAAGTGCGGGCACCAGAGAAATGGCCCGACTCACGAGACCTCTTGGCCTCTCTCTCCCTCCGCTCTCTAGGGAGCATACTCTCGATACTCTTGGCAATGCTAACTGCCTGCTGATAAGATATATCTGTCTCAAGCTCTCTGGCCTTGCTGGATCGGATAGGCGGAACAAGGCCCTCAATAAATCTCCGCACTCGCTCCCGAACCGTGGCTACCAAAGTCGGTGCATGCCTGGCTAGGCGGGTGAAACTGATAGCATACTCCGATACTGACATGGAGCCCTGTCGCAACCGCTCAAACTCCGAGCGCCAAGAATCCCTAAGGCTCTGTGGAACAAACTCCCTCAAAAACAGATCTGAAAACTGCGTCCAAGTCAATGAAGCAGACTCCTCCGGACTATCCAACTCATACGTGCGCCACCAATCATAAGCGGCCCCACGAAACTGAAAAGCAGTGAAGGAAACCCCGCCGGTCTCCACAATCCCCATAGTACGAAGAATACGATGACACTCCTCCAGAAAACCCAATGCATCATCCGAAGCCAAACCACTAAACACCGGAGGGTCGTATTTCTTGAACCTCTCCAATCTACGCCGGTAGTCCTCGCAGGCGACTCGGTCCACCTCCGGCCGTGCCGGGGCAGAGGAGGCATAACCAAAACATCCGGAACCCGTCCCACCGGCACACGCCGCTCCGTGTAACGGCCGCGGGAGTCCGGGCCCCTCCCCCGGCCCGAGATGTAGCCGCAACAAGAGGAAGCGATCCTGCCCGGGCTAAAGTGGTATACATACTCATGAACCGAGCCGTGGTCTCTCGTAGTGCTGCGAGTAGTAGCAGCTGTAGTCGGTGTACCAGGTGCCCGCGCTCCAACCTGGTCTACCTGTGGCACCTCGGCGGCAGCGCGCGAGGGTGCTGTGGCCGCACCTCGGGCGCGTCCTCGTCCTCTACCTCGGCCCCGGCCTCTGACGGCGGCAACAGGGGGCGCGGGTACCTGATCATCGCGAGTAGCTCGTGTCCTCACCATCCTGTGAGAGAATAGAAAGCAATAGTCTAGATTTTGATGCCAAAAATGTTGCACGACAAGGAATCCAAAAGAAATGAAGAGTTTCCTAAACAGTTACATAGCCCATCGTAGATAAATACAAACGTCTCCGTATCGATCAGCGAGACTCTAAGTAACCGGTCTGTGTCCCGTGACTCCTATGAACCTAGAGCTCCGATACCAACTTGTCACGACCCTAGTTCACCAATTGTGAACATGTCGTGATGGCACCCAGTCCCCAGGACTAGGTAAGCCTAACACGTTGCGGAATATACAAGTTATAAATACTTAAATAAGAAACAGCGGAAAAATAGCATAAAAGATATGTAATCCGTGCCGCTTGGCACATACATCCATCACACAATGAATAAAACACTACCAAGATCCGGAACCCCACGGTAACACAGACTAAAAGAGAAAATACAACCGTGGCTCTATGTGTAAAGAGTATCTAACAACGAAATGAAGAAAAATGTCAACTAGTACTACTAGAATAGAAGGAAAGCCTCTGGATCTGCGGACGTAGCAGATCATACCTCGAGGTCTCCAGAAAAGCTGCGGAAATCACCTAGCACGAGCCTCCTCTGATGTACCTGGATCTGCACAACAAAAGTGTGCAGAAGAGTAGCATGAGTACACCACGGCGGTACTCGGTAAGTGCCAAGCCTAACCTCGATGGAGTAGTGACGAGGTAGGTCAGGGCCCTACTGAGAAAACAATAATATAATGATGATAACAAAATAAACGGTTTAAATGATAATAATTTCCGAAATAACAACATTATGATGATTACTGCAACTGTCTACAATTAAGCTAACAACAAATAACCAACTCAGATAAACAAATCCAGGATCTGTGGGAATTTAACCCACAGTCCCATTCTCGGTACCTCTGGGTCTCCGGGAATCGAACCCGCGGCCCATGTCTCAATAATATCTCAATAACTCAGGATCTCCGGGAATCGAACCCGCAGTCCCTACCAATAAGTCGGGATCTCGGGAATCGAACCCGTAGTCCTCATTTCAATAATCTCAGGATCTCGGGAATCGAACCCGTAGTCCTCATTTCAATAATCTCGGGATCTCGGGAATCGAACCCGTAGTCCACATTTCAATAATCTCATGATCTCGGGAATCGAACCCGTAGTCCACATTTCAATAATCTCAGGATCTCGGGAATCGAACCCGTAGTCCATATTTCAATAATCTCAGGATCTCGGGAATCGAACCCGTAGTCCATATTTCAATAAGCTCGGGATCTCGGGAATCGAACCCGTAGTCCATATTTCAATAATCTTAAGGATCTCGGGAATCGAACCCGTAGTCCATATTTCAATAAGCTCAGGATCTCGAGAATCGAACCCGTAGTCCATAACCACGGCAAATAAAGGAATACACAGAGGGAAGTATAATATGCTTAATGATAACTTCGCCGATGAACAGCGCCAACGATTACCAAGAAAACTCAAGTAAGTCAATTAAGCAACTAGACAATTAGATTCTATCTAATCATGCTTTTCTAACTACTACCGGGTAGGAATATCGAATTTAACAACTAAGAACGGGAATATCACTCATTGAACATTTTGAGTAAAGTATGTGTTCAACAACCAGCGCATGTACACGCCCGTCACCTCGCGTACAAGGCATTTAAAGTATCACAATAATATCCTAGGGGTGAAAGTCCCCCACACGAGGTTAGACAAGCCACTTACCTCAATTCCGGTACAAAACCGCTAAGAAATAACTCTCTTGCCGCGAATGTCGGCCTCCACGGGTGTAATATCTGATAAAAATCAATGGAATCACATCAAAATAGGCCAATTGGGCATTACCCAATCAAAACAATCGAATTACACCCAAACCACAAAGTTGCCAAAACCCGACTTTCGGTACGCTTCTCAAAAAATTACGAAAGTTACATTTTCGGATTCCTTATCTCAACACGAGTCTAACCATACCAAGAACACCCAAATCGGACCACAAATGGCCCATCAAATCCTTGATTCTATCCAAGAGGGTTTTCTACCATTTTTAACAAAAATTCTCAAATTAAAGACTAAAACTTGCAATAGATTCGAGCTATACAACCAAAATTGAGTTAAGAGTACTTACCCTTTCGATTTCTCCAAAAATCTCCCGAAAGATCGCCTTACCCGAGCTCCAAATCATCAAAAATGGAAAATGGGACGAAGTTTGAACTTTATTCTACTGCCCAGGCATTTGTTCTTCGCGTTCGCGGTCCTTCTCTCGCGTTCGCGAAGAACAAACTCCCAGAAATTCATTTTTCCAACTTGCTCGGACAGCCTCTATTGCAATGGTCATAACCTTTTACACACAACTCCACATGACTATTATAATATGTTTCTGAAAACTAGATTCAAAGAGCTACAACTTTCATTTTTGAATCACCTCAAAATTCCTTGTAGATAAAAAGATATGAGCTTCGAAGTAGGACCTGTGCGACAGAAAATCCTTCTTCGCGAACGCGAGGGACTCTTCGCGAACGCGAAGAACAAAGTCTCTGATGGAAAATCCTTCTTCGCGAACGCGATGCCTTCATCGCGAACGCGAAGAACAAAGTCTTAGAGGCCAAATTCTTCTTCGCGAACGCGATAGGACCCTCGCGAACGCGAAGAACAATACCAGATACCAGAACAGCAGTCCAAAAACTTCCAAAAATGACCCGTTGGGCATCCGAAATCGTCCCGAGGCCCCCGGGACCCCAACGGAAACCACCAACATACTCCAAAACATGATACGAACTTGTTCCAATCATAAAAACACCATCCTAAACATCAAAATCACCAATTACACACGGATTCAAGCCTAAGTTTCTTCAAAACTTTCGAAACTAACATTCAATCAAAAACCCGACCAAACGACGTCCGAATGACATGAAAATTTGCGGACATATCCAAAATCACATAACGAAGCTACAGAAATTGTCGGAATTCCATTCCGACCCCCGGATCAAAATCTCACCTAACGTTCGGATTCGCCAAAATTTCAAACTTCGGCATTTCAAGCCTAATTGAGCTACGGACCTCCAAAATACATTCCGAATGCGCTCCCAACCCCGAAATCACCTAATGGAGCTAATGGAACCATCGGATTTCCGTTCCGAGATCGTCTTAACACTGTTCCGGCTACAGGCCATTTTCTAGCTTAAAAGTTCTCATTTAGGGACTAAGTGTCCCAAAATGCTCCAAATTTCAGAACCGACTCTCCCGACAAACCACAATAGCAGAAATGAACTTAGGGGAACAGTTAAATTAGGGATTGGGGCGTGATTTTCTAAAACGACCGGTCGGGTCGTTACAACAGAAAACTTCGCGATCGCGTGCAGACGGCTGCGATCGCGTTGAGTACTTTAACAAGGCAGTGCGATCGCGTGTACAAGGCCGCGATCGCGTAGAGTAAAATGTCTGTGTAAAAATTGCAGAAAATCTGCCAGTTTCCTAAGTCCAAAAACACCCCGAACCACCTCTGAAACACTCCCGAGCCCTCGGGGCTCCAAACCAAATATGCATACTAACTCAAAAACATCATACGAACTTGCTCATGCGATCAAATCGCTAAAATAACATCAAAATCCATGAATTGAGCCTTAAAACTCAAGAATTCTTTCAAATTTTCGTAACTTTCAAAATTTCCAATTTAAGGCCAAAACACGTCAAACGACGTCCGTTTTCAACCAAACTTTCCAGGAAGCGCTTAACCAATATATATGACCTGTACCGGGCGTCGGAACCAAAATACGAGCCCGATACCCAGTACTTTTTAATAAAAATTCAGTTTCATTTTCCTTAAACATTTTCAAAAAACAATTTAACAGAAAAATTCTTTTACCGGGGTTCTAGACCTCGGATTTCAATTCCGGGCATATGCCCAAGTTCCATATTTTTCTACGGATTTTCTGAGACAGTCAAATCACGGATCCGGGTCCGTTTACCAAAAATGTTGACCAAAGTCAACCATATCAATATTAATATCAAAATTCTTCAACTTTTTCACATATTTCACATATTTCAACATAAATGTTTTCCAGCTTTGTGCCCGGACTATGCACGCAAATCGAGGCAACTATAAATGAGGTTTTCAAGACCTCAAAAGCTCGGGATTAATAAAACAAGTGATGACCCTTTGGGTCGTCACAGTTTAATAATTAGAATAAGAGGAAAATAGCATAAGTTAGCCTTTAATTAATCGAATTAGTAATATAGAGTTAGTTCATTAGTTATAAATATGTGTTTTATATTTTAATTAATAGGTTAATTGCAAACATGTAACTAAATTTTGTAAAATATGGATTTGAATTATTTTTCGTGAATTAGACATTAAGGCACGATTTAAGTTTAAACAAAACAAGATGACTTTTAAGTTTAATAAACTTTCGCATAAGTATAAATGATTAAGGTTAATAATAGTTTTTTTTAATAATTGTAAAATAATTAATTCCAACGAGTTCAAGTCACATAATCATATAAGTTTAAACTAGTTATGGGATAATTAGTTTAATTTGTATATATCATTTGTTGATTCCGTATTTTATTTAATTTCAATTTTAGTAATATTTCTTTCCGTTAACATTTGTCTTAATCTAGCAAATGATATGGTACGTCTCTTTTGTAAAAAAAATGTAATCAATAAGGATTTTCCTTTTTTTTAGAAATGAATTTAATAAAAAAGTCAATTTATGATTATTTAAAAAAATATATGAGTTTACTTTCAAATGATTGTGAATAAATAATTCTATTAATTTTTAATACATATATATATATATATATATATATATATATATATATATATATATATATATATATATATATATAAAGAAAAATTATTTATTTTGAATTTTATAGGAATAACTCATATATAGGGTAAAAATCAAAATCCGAATATATATATATATATATATATATATATATATATATATATATATATTCGAGCTGAAAATTTTTACCCTATATATGAGTTATTCCCATAAAATTCAAAATAAATAATTTTTCTTTATTTTTTTTAAAATTTGTGTGAATCTTGTGTGTTATTTGCGCATGTTAAATTAAATAAAAAAATACAAAAAATGTATTTGCATTTAGGAAGTTAATTTCACATGTAATAGACATTAATTCATTTTTACAAATTAAAGAAAAATCAAAATAATATTTTTGTGCTTTAATTGAAAATTACCATAATTAAAAGTTAATTAGCCTAACAATTCTAATAAATTCAAACTAAATATAAAATAGAAAATACAAAAAAAATACAAAGGAAAACTAAAATACAACAAGACAAAATAATACAAAATCAAAAAATATAAAAAAATGCAAGAATACAAGAATTAAAAAAGAAGGGAAAAAATATAAAAATAGATAAAGGAAAATATTTTGGGCTCAAAATACCTCCAGGCCCAAACGGATCCAAAATAACCTCAGCCCAAGAGAATTAATTCCCTTCCCATACCCAAGCCCAACAACTACTGAACCCGACCCATTTTCTTTTTAAAAAAACATCAGATCCTTCATAATAGGGACACGCAAATTGCGTGTCTCTATCTTCTTCTTCCTCACCTCAGCAAGGCTTCAACTATATAGAGATAGATTTTGAAGGAGGATTTTGGAGAGAATTTTTTGAGAGATTTTTTTCGAGGGAAAAGATTGGAAAGAGGGAGAAGCACGGCAATAGAGAGGTCACCCATCGTCGCCTTTCTTCTTCCTCCACAAATAAAATGCCCCTTCCTCTCTTGAATTCTCTCACTAACACACACACACACAAATTCACGGATGGAGAGGAAGATTTAGACAGGAAAAGTAAGATTCACAAAAATTTTCTGATTCTTCACCGGAATTGCTTAGTTTCGATTAAGCTTTGATGCGCCGTTGAATGGAGGCGGTTTGTCGACGTGTGGTTCGCCATCCCGTTTGAGTTTGATAGAGGTCTCGAGTTTCGGAGTTGACGAATCACTCGATTCAACTAGTGTAATTGCTGGATTTTTGTTAATTGAAACTGTTTCAGGTTCACTTTTCTCTGTTTCCTCTATTATTTGTGATGTTAATATTATATGTAGTGATTGAAATATGTTGCTGGCCTAGTCTCTTAGTTGTTTGTTGATTTTGTGTGTGTTCATCAAGTTTGTTATGCGAATCAGTCTGCTATTGGATTTTGTTTCTACTATGTCAGATTTGTGCATTTAGGTTCATTTCCGGCTTAGAGTGAATAGTTGATTCAGCTGATCAAAAGCAAACACACATGCGAACCTTCTGATATTTCATGTCGATTTATGATTGTATGTTTCTTTTGATTTCTAACTAAAAAACATTGAATTCGATCGAGTTTGAGTGAGTCAATTTTAGTCAAAGTTCTATTTTGTTGGCGATTGAACATTGTTGGCTCTGAAAGGTTTGAAGCTGTCGTTGCCAGGTTTCCTGTTGTTGCCATTCATTTTGATTTTTCCATTGTTGATCATGTTTGTCGTTACTACCATGATCAATTGAAGCTCAAGGTTGAGTTCTATGCATCACACTCTTTATTTCAAATGAAGTTAAAATTTGATTGATTAGCTGATTCGCGTTTTCCATGGTGGTCTATATTCTGAAATGAATTTGAGCTTAGTTTGTTTATAAGATTCTTGCTGCATTTAATCTGCTCGTTATCCTCTGTTGTTTGCAATGACATATTTCCGATACCATTTTGTATGCCTGTAGTGAACATTGTCAACATGTCCTCTTCAAAATTAGAAATAGTGGTGTACATAATGGGATTCAAGCAAGGCTAGAATGATGCTCAACTTAGAGCAGAGGAAAATTGATGCAACTGATGCCTTAGTATTTTTCTGACAGTATTGAAATCCATGGACTCTTTTGCTAAGCTACTCTCGAAAGGTTATCTCACTTCATGTCTAAGTTGAGTCAACATTTAGTTCTTTAAGTTTATGTGCTGGTAGACGTTGCCTTAATGCAAAGCTTCTGTTATATTGAGACAAGATGTGTTGTTGTCATAGAATGCAAATCTGGTAGATGCTTAATTTATGTGGTGTCATCAAGGGTAACCTTATGTGATAGTTGTCATTTAATTGATCCTACGAGAAGCTACTATCAATGTTATCTAATTCTAAACTTACATTTCCGATTTGAAATTGAAATATTAACATTTGATTGGAGGTTCTGCTATATGTGTCCGTTCTTTCTCTTATTACTTGTTTATAGTTAACTAATGTATTACAGTCTAATTGTCTTCTTGAACAGTGATAGGTCATGTGGTGTTATAAAGGCTAAAGCTCATTAGCAAATAATTTGTTCCATACTTTAGGTATCGGGCTCGGCTAATAAAATTGAAAAGTTTAAAATAAAGCATGAGCAGAAATTGAAGTGTTCTTTTACTTAATTCGTTTCTTTCGTTCTTTTCTTTCATTGGTGATATTATTCGCCAGGAGCATGTTTAGGCCGTCATCACTCGGGTAGGTGAGCCTTAGGATATCGAAAATTAATTCATAAATATAAAATTGGGTTTTGGATTAGGTAGTGGGTTCAAGCTAAAATGGTCCTCACTTTTGTTTGAATTCGAGGCTTTAATTTATTTGTGAATTAATTGGCCTATAGAGACAAATAAAAATAGAAAAATATAGCTTGCCTTAGGATTGGCCTTTAATAATAAAAATGAGATGTCCCTCACCAAATCAAATATACAATTGTGGGGCTCTCGATAATGATTTATAAAAATCTTAGATTGGAAGGACCGTTTAGCAAATTTCACGGTCTTTCCCAAAGTTAACAAAGACCTAGACATTTTAGGTACGACTTGTAATAATATTACCTTCTCAAATACGGGTGCGCATTTATGTGACCCAAATCTAAATCTCAACGAAGTCAAAATATGTTAAAAGCCACGGGCGTACTGGTAGGGCGTGGTCCAAGATACATTTTCACGACGTTGTAATTCTTTTAAAAATGATAAAGCATAATATTAATAAATACACATAAATTAGAACATATATAGAAATCAGATACAACAGTTGAGCGACTGTGCTAGAACCACGGAATCCGGTAGTGTCTAACACCTTCTCCCGGGTTAACAGAATTCCTTATCCGGATTTCTGATTCGTGGACTGTAACAGAGTCATAATTTCCTCGGTTCGGGATTAAACCGGTGACTTGGGACACCATTATTTTCCCAAGTGGCGACTCTGAAAACTAATAAATAAATCTCGTTTTGACTGTCCGTTTCGGATATTTGAGCGTCGGGGTATACCTTACGAGCGTAATATATGCTTAATTGGGGTGGTAAAAAAGGGATGTGTGACAGCTCTGGCGACTCTGCTGGGGATAAGTAACCCGAACTTCGGTTCGGGGTTTAAGAATTCGAGCTCAGTTAAAATTGCTGTTTTTGCTTATATCTGATTTCCTTATATGTTTTGATTAATGTGCTACATGTTTACCGCTTTGATATTACGTGAACTGTATATATAAAAATTGTGCTGAAAACCCTTCTCTTCTTACCTCCGGGGATGTGCTTACTGGTTGAGACTCCCATTTATGTTAAGTCAATACCCAATAAGAACTAGAGGCCGGATAAGTTACAAAGCCGGACGATCCCGCGGGTCCCCGATATGTAGCCCCCTCCTCGATCCGAGTTGTCCACCCGGGTACACAGTCTAGTACCATAAAAAATCAGGATATTGAGCCTAGATTTAGGATGTTTATTTGCATCATATCTAACTTAGGGGACACAACACAGGGGTTGGGTCCGTCTAGGACAGGTGACCCAGAAATCAAAGATCGAGCATGATTATATGTTGCATTTATTTGTCCTTGATTATTATGCTGACCGACTAAATACCTGAAAACAAAAAGAGAAAAATAGTGATTTCAAGAATAGCAATACTTAAACATTGGCGAAACGCTGTCGAAATTTTAAAGAAAAGAAAATATAAAAATAGTTGGGTTAATTTTGTCAAGATAATTGGTCTAAAAAAATAATTTGACCGAACTACGCTGATTTGATTCTTAACGGATGTGAGATACGTAGGCAACCCTCATAGGATCCAACCACACCCCTTTTGCAAAAATAACCAAAAAATGTCAAAATTTTGATTTTTGTTATAAATAAGTCAGGTGATGTCATTCTTGTTTAAAATGAGCCGAATGTCCCCCAAAAGGACACCGGAAGGCCGTTTTTGCAAGAATAGTCACTTTGAGTCATTTTAAATAATTTGCGGTCATAGCCTTAAAATATTCCTTGTGGAAATGTTGAAAAGCCATAGCCTCAAAATCAAGTTTGAGTCATCACTCAACTTTTCAAAAATAGCCACTTTATCAAATAAGCCATTACATGGCCGGGATTTTGCTGAAATAGCCACATTTGGCATTTAAACTTTCTTAGTCTTGTGTTGGCCTGTGGCAATGCTGATTGATTCCCCATGGGCCCCGAGATGAGAGATTTTGATTTAATCATCAAATTTGTAGTTTCTTAAATAAAATTTTGCAAAAAATAGCCACTTTGTCAAATAAGCTATTACAAGGCCAATTTTGTAAAAATAGTCACAATTGACATTAAAAAAACTTTTCAGTCTTGAGTTGGCTTGTGTCGATGCCGAACGATGCCCCATTAACCCTAGGATGAGGAAATTTTCGAGTTTATTTTCTTAAACAAAATTTTGCAAAAATAGTCATTTTGCCAAATAAGCCATTACATGGCCAATTTTGTAGAAATAGTCCTAATTGACACTAAAAATATTTTTATTCTTATAGAAATCTCTTGCACAAGATGTGAAAGTTTTTCGTCAAAGTTTGTAGTTGGAGTCGGCTTCTATAATTTTCCCTTAAAGAAAACAAATTTAAAAATCAAATAAACATCTCTTTATTCTTGCATTAATTTGCAAGAACTACGCTCGGTCTGATTCATGCGGGGTCATGATACGTAGGCAATCCAGATAGGATTCGACCATATCCATAATCAAAATAAAAAAAAGGAAAAAGAAGAAAAAACACATAAAGACAAAAAAAAACAAGAAAATAGCAGAAAAACAAAGAAAACAGAAATAAAAATAGTGCCTTAACGCTAACATGGTGGCTTCGTTTTGTTAATCCAGAAAGTTGAGGTGGTTGGTTGTGGTAAATTGGAAAACAAGATTCAAGGAAAATGATAACTGACATCGAAGCTGTTACGAGCGCTCAAGAGACTCAGGATCAGGGAGTTCAACAAGGGTCTTCTGTGGTTGAGGAAAATAGAACACTGAAACAACAATTGACCAAAATGCGTCAAGTATGGGCCAATTGCCAGGGACAGCCCTCTCATGAGTCACAATTTTTTATCCAACAAGAACAGTACCACTCTCCCGAGTACCACTTGTACTTGTTTGATCTTCCTACAAACATCGAGAAGCCTACCCGAAAGAAGGTACAGGAAGAAATGGCCCAAAGAGTGAAAAGATTAGAACAACAACTGAGAAACACGCAAGCAATGGCAGGTCAGAGTGTTGCCTTCAGAGATCTATGTATGTTCCCCGATGTTCACTTGCCGCCTGGTTTCAAGGTTCCCAAATTGGAAAAGTACGATGGACATGGAAACCTCGTAGCCCACCTGAAAAGGTATTGCAACCAATTGAGAGGTGTGGGAATAAATGAAGAATTGCTTATGGCTTATTTTGTGGAAAGCCTCTCGGGAGTAGCATCCGAATGGCTTTGGGATCAAGACACATCTTGTTGGTACGTCTGGGATGACCTGGCACGGGCCTTTATCAAATAGTTTCAATACAATATCGACATCACCCCATACCGCATTTCCCTTTCTAACTGAAAAGGAAACCAACTGAAAGTTCCATGGAATATGCCATCAAATGGAGAGAGCAAACAACTAGAGCTAAGCCACCCATGGATGATCACGAGTTGGCCACTGTTTTCCTTCAGGCTCAAGAGCCGGATTATTTTCAAAACATGATATCTGCAGTTGGTCAATCCTTTGAAGAAATAATCAAAATGGGAGAAATGGTGGAAGACGGTCTTAAGAAGGCAAAAATTGTAAGTCAAGCAGCTCTAAAAAATGCAGCTCAGACTGTTCAAAGTGAATTTGGTGATGCGAATGGGAAGGATGAAGAAATAATAATGATATCAGGGTCGAGAAGAGGTCCTATGAGAACATCTCAAAGGTATATGCAGCTCTGTCAGGTTTTCCATGGCCCCCTTAAGCATTATTACCCGCCTCAAAATCCTCCATACTCTGTTGATCCAGTCCAATATATTGCTCAACCCTTAAATCACCCAAGAAAGCGAGCACGAACATCACAAAATCTCCACTGGCCTCTGCAAAATTTCCAAGCACCTTATAACCCACATCCAAGTCAGGGGTATGGAAGGGAACAAAATTGAAAAATAATTTTACACCAATAGGAGAGTCATATGCAAGCTTGTTTGAGAAGTTAAAACAACATGACATGATTGCACCCATTCCTCCAAATCGGGTGGATCGACGTGCGAGAAGCTTTGACTCATCTAAAAGGTGTGGATACCACTCCAATGCTCTGGGGCACGATGTTGAAAGTTGTCGGGATTTGAAAAGAGAGATAGAAAGAATGATTCAGGAAAGAATAATTGTGGTCCAAGACAGTGGCATCCAGAACATCGTACAGAATCTTTTACCTGCACATGGCGAAGCACATTTTGTGGGAATGATGCCCGGTGACGTGGGGGGTGAGAATCTTCTTGGGAAATTGTCAACTGAAATTAAAGATATTGAAACAGATAGTGGTCTTGGCAACATTAATGCACAACTCAGTGGCTAAGATGCCATGCTTGGTAATTGGGAAGGCGCTCCATCTCTTGGAGTTTTGGTGATTTATTTTGATGTCATTTCTATTGCCCGGGTCATTTCAGGGTTGTAATCCGGATATTGTCTTGGGAGTCAAAACCCTTCTATCTTTCCACTTTGCTTTGTTTAGTAATAAATTTGTTTAGTGCCATCTAGCTTTGTAATTCGAGTCAAGTATGTTCGTTTTGTTATTCGTCCTGTTGTTTCAACCATCAGTTTCCCAACATTTCTAGTCACTCCATTTCTAATCATTACACAATTCTTCTCATATTGATTTTAGTGACATGACATGCACATAATTCTCGGCTTGATTTTAAAAGTCAATTTAGCAATGAAACAATGTTGAAGATGTAATGATACTCAGAAGAAACAAAAACATATTGGAATATTGTGAAGCCTGAATCAAGTAAATACCGGGGAAAGCATAACATAAAGAAATACTGTGGAAATGCATCGTGCCTCATCGGTTTAAAGCCAAAGGCAAGAATACACCTAGTTTAAAGGGACCATTCGTGGTACCAAGATTGTCATCCAATGATGATAGGAATTGGCAAATATAGAAGGCCAATATGTGAATCAGTCGAAAGGTGTTTAACTGTGTAAGTTTGTACTTGATATGTTTTGAAGATTTGAATGACGAAGGCATTTCGTTCGGCTATCCAAACATTTTATCCATTGTTATCCCTTTGAACCTTATTATATTTCTCTTTCATATCCCTCTTGCGGAATCAACAACAAAATCGAACATTGAGCGGGGAAATCAAGTGGAGAAACAAAAGAAAGGTGAAAAGAAGAGGAAAAGAAAAGATAAAAGAAAAAAAAGAAAGAAAAGAAAAAGAAAAAAAATATAAAAGAAAAAAAGAAAAGAAAGAAAAGAAAATAAAAATTTAAAAAAAAAAAGAAAAAGAAAGAAAAGAAATAAGATGAAAAGAAAAGAAGAATGTGAGGAACGAAGCATCACAACCATGAGGCAATTTTTATGATCCGAACTACGTTTTCACTTGATCCCGAAAGGGTACGTAGGCAGCCTCACTGAGGTTCAGTCATAACAGAAATAAAGTCCAAAAATCCCCCAAAAAGGAAACTGGGCATGAATTATGGTTATTGAATGAATACAATTCTGAAAGTTGTAACCTTTAACCCACGTTGAAATAATTTGAGCCTTTATATCCTTCTTTCTAAATCCCATCCAAAAACCTGCATTACAGTCCAAAGAAAGACCTTCTGATCAATCTTCAAGAAATGCCGAGTCAAACGAAAAAAGGTGAATCACATCAGGACCAACACTCCAGTCCGAACAAAGGAAAATGAAGAATTCGAGTAATGATGAGAACCACCTCGGGACTTCAAGATGAGAGAAATCAAAATGAGAGAGTCTTATCGGTGAAAACCCTCACGGGCACCATAAGGCGACAGTGAGTTGAGAGAAAAATCAAAATGAGAGAGGCTTGATGGTGAAAACCCTATGGGCACTACAAGTCGATTAAGGATTATGAATCAGATTGCGCAAATAGAGTATTGAAGACCAGTTTCATGGAAAATTGCAACAAGAGTTGAGCATCAGATTTGCTATACAGAGAAGGCTAAAAGTGCATGTCAAGGTCGCTAGAGTCGGTATTCACATTCTACGGGTCATTCTTATGTAGGTTTGTTATTAGGAATCGTCTCTCCCCACTTTTTCTTTCACTTTATTCTTCCCGTTTTGTTTATCTCTCCTTCTTCCTGAGTCTGTCGAGTCATGAAAAATAAAGAAATGATTTCAAATTTGCCACAAAGATTTCCAATTGCACGAGATGGGGTTTGGCAAAAACGTCAAATGTCGTAAGTCAGGAAAAGACAAGGCCGGTGATTTAAACCAAAAGAGCAACATATGCAATGAAGTGGGTAACAATTAAAAATGTTTGGGATTCATGCGAAACACAAAGGTCGGCAAAGTGCCAACTCGAGAACAATATAATAAATGGAAGTATGGGGTTCGAATAGAGAGGAGGTATATATTCTAACAAAGGAAGGAGTCAGTCAAGAAATATTCAAGGTCTTCAAATGGACTTTAAGATTGGAGTTTGTGGGATCTAAGGAATTTGGTAAAATGACAGACCGTAAAGGCTGCGAGTTTGAACAAAAAAGAAGTATTTCCTGTGACAAGGACGACAAGGGAAAATGGATAGTCGGTAAACAAGCAAGGCATTCAAGTGGAAAGTAGTTATCGGAGGAAGTGAAAGAACAATCGTCATCAAAGTTCAAGGTTACAACCAACCACCGCATTTTAAACTGACAGATTTTTCTTTGATTTGAAATAGGGACAAAAGATATGCTACAAGAGAATTATCAAAGTGGGGCAAAAACTTTTCTGTCACGTTAAAATTTTTCTTGGAATCGGGTATTCATCTGAAGGATATGAAGGTCAATACAAGTTTTTTTACAAGAAAAAGAGAGGAAAATTGTTTTGAAGGTGGACAATTCAAGTTGGAAGGAAGATAAAACAAGTTTTGGAGAATGATAAGATAAAAGGAAAGAATCTTAGTCTGTTGAATCTTTCACCTAAGATGAAAATCTTAGTCTGATGAATTTTTCACCTAAGATAAAAGGAAAGAATCTTAGTCTGTTGAATCTTTCACCTAAGATGAAAATCTTAGTCTGATGAATTTTTCACCTAAGATAAAAGGATAAGGTAGAAAAAGGGAAGGCATATTTTGAAAACAAAAAGAAGGCAGAAGTTGATAAAAGGAAAGGCATAATTTGAAAATGAAAGCAGAAGTCGGATAAGGAAAGGAAGGCATAATTTGAAAGAAAAAGAAGGCATAATTTGAAAACAAAAGGGAAAAGCAGAAGTTGGAAAAGGAAAGGAAGGCAGAAGTCGAAAAAAAAAGAAAGAAAAGTTTGTTGAATTTGAAAGCTTAAGAAAGTCTGGATTCAGAAAATATACCCACTTTGATGAATTATCTCCTGGAGTAATAATCTCAGTCTGATGGATCTTCCTCCTGAGACAACACAGAAAATGGACCTAGTCTGATGAATTATCTCATGGAGTTATAATATCAGTCTGATGGATCTTCCTCCTGAGACCACACAAAAAATGGACCCAGTCTGATGAATTATCTCCTAGAGTCAAAATCTCAGTCCGATGGATCTTCCTCCTGAGACCAGACAGAAAATGGACCTAGTCTGATGAATTATCTCCTAGAGTCGAAATCTTAGTCTAATGGATCTTCCTCCTGAGACCACACAGAAAATGGACCTAGTCTAATGAGAATCAAAATCTTAGTCTATTGAAACTTTCTCCTAAGATTAAAGGTCTTAGTCTGATAAATTTTTCACCTAAGATAAAGGTAAAATCTTAGTCTGTTGAATCTTTCACCTAAGATGAAAATCTTAGTCCGATGAAATTTTCACCTAAGATAATTTGTTAGTCACAAAGCAACACAAAAAGTTTCTTTTAATTTTTGCACTCAGGCGCCCACCTGGATAACAAGGGAATATTTTCTGCACTTTTTTAATTTCTGCATCAGCGCCCACTGGATAACAAGGCAATATTATTCTGCATTTTAAATTTCTGCATCAGTCACCCATCTGGATAACAAGGGAATATTTTTCTGCATTTTAATTTCTGCATCAGGCGCCCACCTAGATAACAAGGGAATATTTTTTCTGCATTTTTAAATTTTTTGCTCAGGCGCCCACCTGGATAACAAGGGAATATTTTTCTGCATTTTTAATTTCTGCATCAGGCGCCCACCTGGATAACAAGGGAATATTTTTCTGCATTTTTAATTTCTGTTCAGGCGCCCACCTGTATAACAAGGGAATACTTTCTGCATTTTTAATTTCTGTTTAGACGCCCACCTGGATAATGAGGGAATACTTTTCTGCACTTTTAATTTTTACACTCAGGTGCCCACCTGGATAACAAGGGAATACTTTTCTGCACTTTTAATTTTTGCACTCAGGCGCCCACCTGGATAATGAGGGAATACTTATTCAAAATTGAAATTTTTCTTTAAATTCTTACATTTAATAGCATGATATGCCCATTCACCGTACTGGGGCAGAAATGTTTTTTTTTTTTTTGGTTATTTATTATCGTAAGCAGACGCCCACCTGAAAATGGGCACATATGTCAAATTGTAGTAGTCAAGTATTACTCGGAGAAAGGGCAAAACATCTCAAATCACAATTCAAGTCAGCAACAAAAGGGGGGCTTGCGGAAAGAATACGAGTCAACAGTCCGAGACGACCAATGGAAATTTGTCACAATCCAAATAATAAAAGAAGGGGAGAAACAAAAAGAAGGCAAAAGCGAATCCAAATGCAGAATTAAAAAAAATGTGAATTGCTCAAGACGTGGTTGAAATCATGAGCACTACATGTCCGGTCTTGATCCAAAAGCTGAAGAAGATTGAACCAACATATGCGGCTAACAAGCATCAAGATTCAGATCAGGGTCCGCATGAAGCACTAACCAAGACTCAAGATCAAGCTTCTGAAGACTCATAGATAGGAATCTTGTAACTCGTAGCTGATAGGCTTAGTTAGTCTTTTTTCAATTTTGATGTAATAACGGGACAGCGGACCAGAGCCTCGGACGAAACCTCGACTCTCAACCTCGATACTCCATCACTCTCGAACTACACTGACCTGATTCCTGTTTAGCCTAGGATATGTAGGCAACCTCTGAAGTAGGGTGCAGTCAACACTTTTCAAAATGCTTCACAACGAAATACTCGAACGAGTAAAAATAGCTCATATTTGCTCACTTATCTTTGCACGAAAACTCTTCGTGTTTCCGAGCAAAGAGGGGCAGTTGTGAGCACGTGATTTTTACCCTATATATGAGTTATTCCCATAAAATTCAAAATAAACAATTTTTCTTTATTTTTTTTTAAATTTGGGTGAATTTTGTGTGTTATTTGCGCACGTTAAATCAAATAAAAAATACAAAAAAATACATTTGCATTTAGTAATTTAATTTCACATGTAGTAGACATTAATTCATTTTTACAAATTAAAGAAAAATCAAAACAATATTTTTGTGCTTTAATTGAAAATCGCCATAATTAAAAGTTAATTAGCCTAACAATTCTAATAAATTCAAACTAAATACAAAATAGAAAATACAAAAAAAAATACAAAGGAAAAATAAAATACAGCAAAAAAATAATAATACAAAATCAGAAAATATGAAAAAATGCAAGAATACAAGAATTAAAAAAGAAAGGAAAAAATACAAGAATAGATAAAGGAAAATATTTTCGGCTCAAAATACCCCTAGGCCCAAACGCATCCAAAATAACCTCAGCCCAAGAGAATTAATTCCCTTCTCATACCCAAGCCCAACAACTACTGAACCCGACCGATTTTAAAAAACCCGACCCGTTTTATTTTTAAAAAAACATCAGATCCTTCATATTAGGGACACGTAAATTGTGTGTCTCTATCTTCTTCTTCCTCATCTCAGCAAGGCTTCAACTATATAGAGATAGATTTTGAAGGAGGATTTCGGAGAGAATTTTTTGAGAGATTGTTTTTCGAGGGAAAAGATTGGAAAGAGGGAGAAGCACAACAATAGAGAGGTCACCCATCGTCGCCTTTCTTCTTCCTCCACAAATACAACACCCCTTCCTCTCTTGAATTCTCTCACTAACACACACACACAAATTCATGTATGGAGAGGAAGATTTAGATAGGAAAAGTAAGATTCACAAATATTTTCTGATTCGTCACAGGAATTGCTTAGTTTCGATTGAGGTTTGATGCGCCGTTGAATGGAGGCGGTTTGTCGATGTGTGGTTCGCGATCCGTTTGAGTTTGATAGAGGTCTCGAGTTCCGGAGTTGACAAATCACTCGATTCAACCAGTGTAATTGCTGGATTTTCGTTAATTGAAACTGTTTCAGGTTCATTTTTCTCCTTTTCCTCTATTATTTGTGGTGTTAATTCTATATGTAGTGATTGAAATATGTTGCTGGCCTATTCTCTTAGTTGTTTATTGATTTTATGTGTGTTCATCGAGTTTGTTATGCGAATCATTCTGGTATTGGATTTTGTTTCTACTATGTCAGATCTATGCATTTAGGTTTCGGTTTAGAGTGAATAGTTGATTCAGCTGATCAAAAGCAGACACACACGCGAACCTTCTGATTTTTCATGTCGATTTCTGATTGTATGTTTCTTTTGATTTCTAACTAAAAAACATTGAATTCGATCGAGTTTGAGTGAGTCAATTTTGGTCAAAGTTCTATTTTGTTGGCGATTGAACATTGTTGGCTCTGAGAGGTTTGAAGTTGTCGTTGCCGGGGTTTGCCTATCAAGGTCTGTTCTAGGCATTGGTTTCCTATTGTTTCCATTCATTTTGATTTTTCCATTGCTGATCATGTTTGTAGTTACTACCACGATGTGACGACCCAAAGGGTCATCACTTATTTTATTAATCATTTCGAGCTTCTGAGGCCTTGAAAACCTCATTCCATATTGCCTCGATTTACGTACACAATCCGAGCATGTAGCCAGAAAGATTTTTGTGATAGAAAATATGAATTCTATGAGAAATTTGGATAAAAATGATATTAATATTGATATGGTTGACTTCGGTCAACATTTTTGGTAAACGGATCCGGACCGAGATTGGATGGTCCCGAGAGGTCCGTAGGAAAATATGGGACTTGGACATGCGTCCGGAGTCGAATTCTGAGGCCTAGAGCCCAAGTTATGAATTTTTCTATGAAATTGTTTTTGATGTAATTGTTAAAGGAAATGAATTAATTGACCTTGGTATCGGGCTCGTATTTTGGTTCCGACGCCCGGTACAAGTCTTAAATATAATATATGTGATTTTTGTAAAGTTTGGTGACATTCGGATGTCGTTTGAGATGTTTTGGACCTTGAGTTCCAAGTTTGAAAGTTTTGAAAACCAAAAGTATGAAAATCATGAATTTGAGGCTTGATTTGATGAAAACGATGTGATATTGGCGATGTGATCGCATGAACAAGTTCATAATGTGTTTTTGAGGTTGTGTACATGTTTGGTTTGGAGCCCGGGGCTCGGGTAAAGATTTGATAGGCCGTTGGATTAAATTCTGAATTTTTGCACTGCTGGTTTTTCACCCAGCTGTTGGCTTCGCAATTGCGAAGTATTTCTCGCAATTGCGAAGGGGGCAGAACAAGGCAGGGCTCGCAAATGCGAACCCTGATCGCAAATGCGAAGCCCCTCATGACCTAGCCTTGTTCGCAAATGCGAACAATTGTTCGCAAATGCGAACATCCCCTTGTCCTGCCTATGTTCGCAAATGCGAACAATAGTTCGCAAATGTGAACAATGCCCTTTACTGCCTGTGTTCGCAAATGCGAACATTAGTTCGCAAATGCGAACACTGCCCTTTCCAGCCTGGTTCGCAAATGCGAGCATATGTTCGCAAATGCGAAGCCCCCAGATTTGCCTTGGCTTCGCAAATGCGAACAAAAGTTCGCAAATGCGAACTTCCTAGCCTTAGCTTATTTTTCAAACTTCAGAAATTGGTCGGGGTTCGCAATTGCGAACCCATGTTCGCAAATGCGAACACAGAGACCTGTAAAACACGATTTTCGGTTCATTTCTTCACTTTTTACAAAACAAAAACACCCATTTGCGATTCTTCATGGATTCCTTCTTCATCAAAACAATTGTAAGTCACTTTTTACTTAATTCTTTCAATTCCTAACATCATTAAACATGTTTTTCATTATAAATCAAAGGTTTTCATGGTAGAAATTCTTGTTTTTGTTAGAATATAGGGTTTTTCATAAATTGGGAAATTGGACCTCGAATTGAGGTCCGATTTTGAAACAAATCATATACATGAACTCGTGGGGGGATGGGTAACCGGATTTTGGTCCTAACCCCGAGTTCCGACCATGTGGGCCCGGGGTTGAAATTCACTATTCCGGGCAGAATGTTGTAAAAGTTGTATTTGGTCTTAAGAATTAGTTCGTTGAGTAGTATTGATGATATTAAATGAATTGTGTATAGATACGATTGGATTGGAGCCAAATTTGAAAGAAAAAGACATTTCCACGGATTGAATTGTTCATAAACATTCGAGGTAAGTGTTTGTTCTATCCTAGCTTGAGGGAATAGGATTATGTGTTATGTGTTATGTGATCGAGTGCGGTGTATGGGTCGTGGTGACGAGCATCCATACACTGGCGTCTAGTATGACCGTGAGTCGTTGAAAAATGATTATTTTGAGATATATTACAGATGAAATGTTTTTGTTCCCTTGCCGGGATGTTGTAAATATTATTGTTTCCCTTGTCGGGACGGTTCATATTACTTGTTTCATTCTTTTGCCCTTAATCGTGATTGTTATTTGGGTGAGGAAGAGTGATAATGCACGAAGGGTGATACCGTGCCGTTATTACTTATGTTCGCACGAAGGATCATTCCATGCCTTGTTTTACTGTTTATGCACGAAGGAACATTCTGTGCCGTTGTTACTTAATTTATGCACGAAGGATCATCCCGTGCCATGTTTATTATTTATGCACGAAGGAAAATTTCGTGTCGTTGTTATGAGGATGAGAGTAAAAGCACGAAGGGTGATGCCGTGTACTTTATTTGCTTATTTGGTGAGGATGAGAGTAAATGCACGAAGGGTGATGCCGTGCAACCGCTTGCTATTCCTTGACTTGATATTACTTGTGTTTCCATTATACTTTGTTTTTCCTTGTGAATTTATTAACTGTTGTTAATTGTTGAATTCTTTGAGATATTCCTTATTGTGTTATTACCTGGTTATTTCTTGTTATTCTGTGGTATACATATATATTGAATTGCACAGGTTTATGTGGGTGTCCGGTCCTAGGCTTGTCACTACTTCGCCGGGATAGGCCAGGCACTTACCAGCACATGGGGTCGGTTGTGCTGATACTACACTTCTGTGCGTTTTTGCACAGGTCCAGGTTACGATCAGGAGCAGCAGGAGTAAATCGATTGCGTGGGAGTTGATCACATTTGAGACCGAGGTAGCTTGCAGACGTCCGCAGGCCCGGCGTCTCTCTCTTTATTTATGTTACTAGTTGTAGTCTCTTTGTTCCGAGACAAACAGAATTATGTTATATTTCTTTCAAACTCTTATGTGTAGTTTTCAGTAGTAGTTCGTGAGTTGGTGACTCCACGTCTTGGGTAGAGGATTTCGGTATGATTTTCATCTTGTAATTAGTTATTTTTATTTCGATAAAGTATTCCGCATTTATTTAATTAAAATTGTGTTAAAAATAGGATAGTATGAATACAGTGGCTTGCCTAGCTACCACGAGTAGGCGCCATCACGATCCCGATGTTGGGGGAAAATCCGGGTCGTGACAAGTTGGTATCAGAGCTCTAGGTTACATAGGTCTCACCACTCACAAACAAGCTTAGTAGAGTTTGAGAGGTAGGTACGGAGACGTCTGTACTTGTCCTCCAGAGTCTATTGAGTTAGGAAAGAGTCTCTCATTTGTTCTTTCTTGTCGTGCGACTTGTTCCTCAAATACCGATTGAATTTCTATTCTGTCCTTTCGCAGATGGTAAGGACACGCGCTTCTTCGTCCGCTGACCAGCAGCCCGAGCCCCAGGCAGCTCCCGTGAGGGACAGGGGCCAAGGCCGTATCAGAGGCCGTGGTAGGGGTAGAGCTCAGCCCCAGGCAGCTACCCCGAAGGTGGAGCCTCATATTGAGATTGACGAGGAGGTTCCGGTTCCAGCAGCTCCAGTGGGCCCGGCTCAGGTCCCAGGAGAGGCTTTATTTACCTCGGATCTTCGGGATGCTTTGGTCGGAATAGCGGGATTTATGGACGACGATTGCCAGCAGCGGGTTTATTATCGCTTGCACCGACCGGCTTCTCGAGTCGGAGGAGGGCCCGGACTCTATCGCTCGTACTCGGAGCCGGTAGCTCCTCGGCCTCGAGCACCGGTGGTTCGACCAGCATGGCCACTCGATCGAGTACCACGACTCATGCAGGTGATGGAGCGACCATGACTTCGATTCGTTATGGAGGCTTGATCGGCTTCTCCAAGCTATTTACCACTACATTTAGCTGGAGCCGCATTAGAGGATCCTCGGGACTTCTTATTCGGTTGCCACGAGATTCTCAAGACTATGGGGATCGTGGAGTCAAATGGAGTTGACTCCGTACATTCGGACTTGCAGGATCCGCCAAGACTCGTGGAGAGATTATTGCTTGACTCGACCGAACAGGGTCCCCGGCTTTATCACGGGACCGATTGCGGAACTATTTATGGAGAAGTTTCTCCTGCTACTCAGCGGGATGTACTTCGGAGGCGGTTTGAGCGCCTCCATCATGGCACTATGACGGTTACACAGTATGAGACGAGATTTGTCGATTTGGCTCGTCATGCAGTGGTGATACTTCCCACGGAGCGGGAGAGGGTCCGCAGGTTTATAGATGGGCTTAATCAGCCAATTAGACTCCAGATGGCTATGGGCGTGGGGAGTGACATATCATTTCAGGAGGCAGCAAATGCAGCACGCAGAGTTGAGATGGCTCTTGCTAGGGGAGGCGGTTATTGTAATCAAACAAAAACTCTTTTATTTTTTGATATTTTGGGAGTAAATGCCGTGAGGGAAAAAAATCACATGCTCACAGATGCCAGTCTTCCAGGCCTTTTCATTCCGCCCTTCAGGCTTCACAGGGTGGACCAGGTGATCTTGGTTTTCGGGGGCATTATTCAGACCAGCCTCCTATTAATGCTCAGCCTCTTCAGAGTGTTCGTGGAGGCCACTCAGGTCGTCAGGGCCAACAACCCTATCAGTCTACGAGTTGCTACGGTTGTGGTGACCCAGGTCATTTTATCAGGTATTGCCCTCGAGCAGCGGGCAACTCTCAGCAGCGGGGTCCTCGTCCTATGATTCGAGGCCCCAGCTGACCCTCAGCCTGCCCAGCCAGCCAGAGGCGGGGGTAGAGATTATAGAGGTGGAGGTCGAGACCGTAGAGGCGGAGACCGTCCAGCCAGAGGTAGAGGTCAGCCAGTTGATGGTCGTCCTAGAGACGCAGCTCAGAGGGGAGGTGCAGATCCCCGATTCTATGCTTTACCAGCCAGGCCAGAGGCAGAGGCATCGGATGCCGTGATTACATGTACTATTCTCGTGTGTGGCAGAGGTGCTTCAGTATTATTTGACCCTGGATCTACATATTCATATGTGTCTTCCTACTTCGCACCGTATTTGGCCGTGCCCAGCTATGCTCTGGATATTCCAGTTTATGTGGCTACCCCGGTGGGTGACTCCATTGTAGTCGATCGGGTACATCGTTCGTGCGTAGTTATATTTGGGGGTTTTGAGACCCGTGTTGATCTGTTGCTTTTGGATATGGTAGATTTTGATGTCATATTGGGGATGGACTGGTTGTCCCCATACCATGCTATTCTTGATTACCATGCTAAGACGGTGACCTTAGCCTTGCCAGAATCACCCCGACTAGAGTGGAAAGGTACCTCAAGCCACTCCGTTCGCACTGTTATTTCCTATGTTAAGGCTCGACGCATGGTCGAGAAGGGGTGTCTAGCTTATCTAGCTTATGTTCGTGATTCCAGCGCAGAGGTTCCTTCCATTGAGTCAGTCCCTATTGCACGGGAGTTTCCTGAGGTTTTTCCTTCAGACCTGCCGGGCATGCCACCCGACAGGGATATTGATTTCTGTATTGATCTGGCACCGGGCACTCATCCCATCTCTATCCCACCCTATCGTATGGCCCCGCCGGAGCTAAAAAAGTTGAAAGATAAGTTGCAGGACCTTCTTGAGAAAGGCTTTATCAGGCCCAGTGTTTCCCCCTGGGGAGCACCTGTATTATTTGTAAAGAAGAAAAATGGCTCGATGCGGATGTGTATTGATTACCGGCAATTAAACAAAGTGACAATAAAGAATAAGTATCCACTGCCGAGGATTGATGATTTGTTTGACGAGCTCCAGGGAGCGAGGGTATTCTCTAAGATAGACTTGAGGTCAAGCTACCATCAGCTGAAGATCAGGGCTGCTGACATTCCTAAGACAGCCTTTCGCTCTAGATATGGGCATTATGAGTTCTTGGTCATGTCCTACGGGTTGACCATTGCCCCAGCAGCATTCATGGAGTTGATGAATCGGGTATTCAGGCCTTACTTAGATCTGTTCGTGATAGTCTTCATAGATGACATCCTGGTGTACTCCCGCAGCCAGGAAGAGCACGAGCAGCACCTCAGAGTGGTTCTTCAGACTCTGAAAGATAACCAACTATATGCCAAGTTTTCAAAATGCGAGTTCTGGTTAAGTTCAGTTGCATTTCTAGGTCATATCATATCAGTAGAGGGTATTCAGGTGGACCCATAGAAGATTGAGGCAGTCAAGAATTGGCCCGACCAGCTTCAGTGACCGAGATTCAGAGCTTCTTGGGGTTAGCAGGCTATTACCGTCGATTTGTAGAGGGGTTCTCTTCTATCGCAGCCCTGATGACCAGGTTGACCCAGAAGAGTGCCCAGTTCAAGTGGTCACATGAGTGTGAGGCGAGCTTTCAAAAGCTCAAGACAGCTTAGACTACGGCACCAGTGTTAATTTTACCTACGGGTGCAGGGCTTTATACAGTTTACTGTGACGCATCTCGTACAGGACTTGGAGCGGTATTGATGCAGGATGGTAAGGTTATTTCTTATGCTTCGAGACAGCTAAAAATACATGAGAATAATTATCCAGTTCATGATCTTCAGTTGGCAGCAATGGTTCATGCCTTAAAGATCCGGAGGCATTATCTATATGGTGTGACATGTGAGGTGTACATTGATCACAAAAGCCTACAGTACTTGTTCAAGCAAACGGAGTGGAATCTACGACAGCGGAGATGGTTAGAGTTGCTGAAGGACTATGATGTTACTATCTTATATCACCCAGGTAAGGCCAATGTGGTGGCCGATACTTTCAGTAGAAAGTATGCCAGCATGGGTAGTCTTGCATACATTCCGGTCAGTCAGAGACCATTAGCTCTAAATGTCCAGGCCTTAGCCAACCGGTTCGTGAGATTATACATTTCTGAACCTAGCAGGGTATTAGCCTGCGCGGTCGCTCGTTCTTCTTTATTAGAGCGTATCCGTGAGAGGCAATTTGATGATCCTCATTTGCGTATGTTGAGAGATACAGTACAGCGGGGAGGTGCCACACAGGTAAATCTAGATGATGATGGGGTATTGAAATTGCAGGGTCGAGTTTGTGTGCCCAATGTCGAAGGGATTCGAGAGTTGATCTTAGCAGAGGCCCACAGTTCGCGGTATTCTATTCACCCAGGCGCCGCGAAGATGTACCAGGACTTACGGCAACACTATTGGTGGCGCGGAATGAAGAAAGATATCGTTGCGTATGTCGCTCGGTGTCTAAATTGTCAGCAGGTGAAATATGAGCACCAGAGACCTGGTGGTGTATTCCGGAGGATTGAAATTCCCGAGTGGAAATGGGAGCGGATCACTATGGACTTCGTTACTGGACTTCCTTTGACTCGGAGGAAATTCGATGCTATTTGGGTCATTATTGATAGGCTGACCAAGTAAGCACACTTTATTCCAGTATTTGTCTCCTACTCGTCGGAGAGGTTAGCGGAGGTTTACATTAGGGAGATTGTTCGTCTCCATGGGGTGCCAGTATCTATTATCTCTGATCGGGAAACGCAGTTTACCTCGCGGTTCTGGAGAGCGGTCCAGCAGGAGTTAGGCACCCAGGTTCAGTTGAGTACAGCATTTCATCCTCAGACGGATGGCCAGTCCGAGAGGACTATTCAGATTCTTGAGGACATGCTTCGAGCCTGTGTTATTGATTTCGGAGGCTCGTGGGACCAGTTTCTACCATTAGCAGAGTTCGCCTACAATAACAGTTACCAGTCTAGCATCCAGATGGCTCCGTATGAGGCATTGTATGGTAGGCGATGTCGATCACCGTTGGATGGTTTGAACCGGGAGAGGCTCGGTTGTTGGGTACAGACTTAGTTCAGGAGGCCTTGGATAAGGTCAAGACTATTCAGGAGAGATTGCGTTCAGCTCAGTCCAGGCAGAAGACTTATGCGGATCGTAAGGTTCGAGATGTGGATTTCATGGTTGGTGAACGAGTATTGCTCCGAGTGTCGCCTATGAAGGGCGTGATGAGGTTCGGGAAGAAGGGCAAGCTCGGCCCTAGGTATATTGGTCCATTTGAGATTCTAGACAGAGTGGGAGGGGTGGCTTACGGATTAGCTTTGCCGCCTAGCTTATCAGCCGTGCATCAAGTTTTTCACGTATCTATGCTTCGGAGATACCACGGCGATCCCACTCATGTGTTAGACTTCAGTACTATCCAATTGGACAATGATCTATCTTACGAGGAGGAGCCGGTGGCTATTCTAGACCGGCAGGTTCGACAGTTGAGGTCGAAGAGTTATCCTTCCGTGCGTGTTCAGTGGAGAGGTCAGCCTCCTGAGGCATCGACCTGGGAGTCCGAGTCTGATATGCGGAGCCGCTACCCACACTTGTTTCCTGACTCAGGTACTTCTTTCTTTTTGTCCGTTCGAGGACGAACGGTTGTTTTAGAGGTGGAGATTGTGACGACCCAAAGGGTCATCACTTATTTTATTAATCATTTCGAGCTTCTGAGGCCTTGAAAACCTCATTCCATGTTACCTCGATTTACGTGCATAATCCGAGCATGTAGTCGGAAAGATTTTTGTGATAGAAAATATGAATTCTATGAGAAATTTGGATAAAAATGATATTAATATTGATATGGTTGACTTTGGTCAACATTTTTGGTAAACGGATCCGGACTCGAGATTGGATGGTCCCGAGAGGTCCGTAGGAAAATATGGGACTTGGACATGTGTCCGGAGTCGAATTCTGAGGCCTAGAGCCCAAGTTATGAATTTTTCTATGAAATTGTTTTTGATGTAATTGTTAAAGGAAATGAATTAATTGTCCTTGGTATCGGGCTCGTATTTTGGTTCCGACGCCCGGTACAAGTCTTAAATATTATATATGTGATTTCTGTAAAGTTTGGTGACATTCGGATGTCGTTTGAGATGTTTTAGACCTTGAGTTCCAAGTTTGAAAGTTTTGAAAACCAAAAGTATGAAAATCATGAATTTGAGGCTTGATTTGATGAAAACGATGTGATATTGGCGATGTGATCGCACGAACAAGTTCATAATGTGTTTTTGAGGTTGTGTACATGTTTGGTTTGGAGCCCGGGGCTCGGGTAAAGATTTGATAGGCCGTTGGATTAAATTCTGAATTTTTGCACTGCTGGTTTTTCACCCAGCTGTTGGCTTCGCAATTGCGAAGTATTTCTCGCAATTGCGAATGGGGCAATACAAGGCAGGGCTCGCAAATGCGAACCCTGATCGCAAATGCGAAGCCCCTCATGACCCAGCCTTGTTCGCAAATGCGAACAATTGTTCGCAAATGCGAACATCCCCTTGTTCTGCCTATGTTCGCAAATGCGAACAATAGTTCGCAAATGCGAACAATGCCCTTTACTCCCTGTGTTCGCAAATGCGAACATTAGTTCATAAATGCGAACACTGCCCTTTCCAGCCTGGTTCGCAAATGCAAGCATATGTTCGCAAATGCGAAGCCCCCAGATTTGCCATGGCTTCGCAAATGCGAACAAAAGTTCGCAAATGCGAACTTCCCAACCTTAGCTTATTTTTCAAACTTCAGAAATTGGTCGGGGTTCGCAATTGCGAACCCATGTTCG
>JASVEL010007318.1:0-77751 GCA_032618575.1 Nicotiana noctiflora
TCTATGGTCTTAAGCAGGCACCACGAGCTTGGTATGAAAGGTTGTCAAAATTCCTCCTGGAGCATGGGTACAAAAGAGGTAAAATTGACAGCACAGTATCTCTAAAAGAAAAAGGTAAAGATCTTCTTATTGTACAAATATATGTTAATGATATCATATTTGTGTCCACCACAGATAAGTTGAGCAAGGAATTTGCAAAACTAATGGGCACTGAATTTGAAATGAGTATGATGGGTGAACTAAACTTTTTCTTAGGCCTACAGATAAAATAAAGCTCAAATGGAACCATGATTCATCAACAGAAATATACAAAGGAACTAATCAAGAAGTTTAAAATGAAGGACTCTAAAGAAATAGATACACCTATGCAACTGCCACCAAATTAGATGCTGATGAACCTGGTTCATCAATTCATCAAAAGTTGTATAGGGGTATGATTGGTTCACTCTTGTATCTTACTGCAAGTAGACCTGACATTATTTTCAGTGTAGGACTTTGTGCACGTTTTCAGGCTAATCCTAAAGAGTCCCATTTGACTGCTGTCAAAAAAATATTGAGATACTTGAAAGTGACCACTGAATTATGCCTATGGTATCCTAAAGGTAGTAACTTTGATCTTGTAGGATATGCTGATGCTGACTATGCAGGTTTTCTAGTGGATAGAAAAATCACTTCAGGTATGGCTCATTTTCTTGGTTCATGTCTTGTATCATGGGCCACCAAGAAACAGAATTCAGTAGCATTATCTACTGGCTACTGCTGAGGCTGAGTATGTAGTTGTTGCTTCTTGTTGTGCTCAACTACTATGGATCAAGCAACAATTAGTAGACTTTGGTATAGAAGTAGGATGCATACCAATAGTCTATGACAACACTAGTGCTATAAGCATGACAAAGAACCCGGTTCATCACAAAAGAACTAAGCACATAGATGTCACATATCATTTCTTGAGAGACTATTATGAGAACGGACTAATTTTCATAGAATTCTGTGCAACTAATAAGAAAATAGATGACATCTTCACCAAGGTTTTAAGTAGAGAAATTTTGAAAGGAATAGGCTGGAGTTACGGATGATTAAGATCACCTAAAAGGACCAGTTCAGAAAGCACAAGAAAAAAAAATATATATATATATATATATATAAATATGAAAAAAAATTATTTTATTATTTGTTAGGAATTCTTAATCTGTGTGAATATTAGACTAATTTCTACTAAATCTCATACTGTAAATAGTATACTCTCGTGACATGTGTTTATAAAATTCATTAAACTCTTACAAAATTTCTATTTTGTCATATGAGGCATAGTCAAGAGAAGTGTCACTTGAAGAACCTGGTTCATCAAAGTATGCTCGTGAAAAGTCCAGGTATGTTTCTATTCTTTATGCTATTAGAAAATTTTAATTATCAATTATGAGCAAGAATCTTAGATATACCAAAAGTCCAAAATATTATCCATTGAGCCCATTGAACCAATTTCATTGAAACTAGAAGTCTAAACATAACGATAACCTTACTTAAATCCTAGCAAATATATTTAATACCTAAGGAAACCGTAACTCTAATTTGATTAGACTTCTAAGTGACTACTGAAAAGTCTGCAAAATCTGAGCAATTATTACCTTCTTTAAAACCCCCAAAACACTCCTCAATTATCAATTCTTCAAAAAATTCTCTCTCTCTCTCTCTCTCTCTCTCTCTCTCTCTCTCTCTCTCTCTCTCTCTCTCTCTCTCTTTCATGTCTGTAACTCTCCATAACTTCTACACCACGAAAAAGTCACTTAGGGTTTCAGAATTCTCCCACAATGACAAATCCATAAGATAACCCAGTCACTCCACCACCTGTTTCACCGAATACCTTATCTTTCACACTATCTATTGAAAATCCTAAACCTAGATCGCATCGCCAGAAAATGCTGGCAAGAAAAACTGTAGCAATCGGTTCTTTGAGAAAAACCCTGAATGAAAAACTTTAATCAAGTCAAAAGAAAGCAAGCCCTGTAACTAAGTCCAACTCGAGCTCAGAATCTGATGATTTCATCTACACAAGTGAAAGTGATGAACCAAGGTCTTCTGAACAAACCAAAACTCAGGAAACTTAAAGGGAAGTTGATATGTGTTATATCTTTTCAGATGTGGTTCAGAGAGAGGAAACTAGATTTGTTATGATAGGGGCTGCTAGAGATATCGGTGAGAGTGAGTCTGAAAATTTGAAAAAGAAAAGGAAGAATGAGATCTTAGCCATTTGTGGGAATGGGGGAGAAGGAGTATCCAAGTTAGGGGAAGTGGATCGGGGGGGCAGCTGAGGGGTTAATAAATCTGAGCAAAGTGCAAGATGAAACTGGTTCATCTGATGAAGAAAGTCTGGCTGACTTACTGAAGAAAGTGGGGGCAAGTAATGACCCGAAGAAATGCAAAGCCTTATCACAAAAAACCCTTGCTGCAACAAAAAAAAACAAAAAATCACCAACCAAGTCTATTGCGAGGATTAGAGCTACAAGAAGTAGAGTTAGAGAGAGTGAAGAAGAATTAAAAAGGGCCTTGGAGGAAAGCAAGAAAAAGAAGAAAGAAAAAGGGAAAGAAAAGATTGGTCAAAGTTGAGAGACTTTTGTTGAGGAAGAAGAACAAGAGATGGAATAGGTCCATCTAGATGATAGTCCCACTGTGGAAATTCCAGTAGCAAAGTCCAAGGGAACCAGGACTTTTGTCAAAAAGTCTACCAAATCAGTACCTGTTGAATCTACTCTTTCCAAAAGAACAAGGTCAGCTGGAAAAGAAAAGCGAGTCAAAACAACTGAATATGATGATGAGTGGAGAAGTGAGGAAGAAGGAGAAGAATCTGAAAAAGAACTGGGCAGACATGTCATGCTTGGCAAAAGAAAATTTTTAAAGGGAAGATTGCTCAGGGACATGGAGGAGCCAGGGATGATAAAGCTTATGTCTGCTAGCTCAAGGCTTGAAGAACATGGTTTTTCAGATGGATAGAAAGCTCGCTAGGACTAAACTTGTTGAGTTCGTAGCCAATGGAACAGTGAAAAATGGGATAGTGACTAGCAAGGTGAAGGGTGTCAAGGTGAAGTTTAGCGCAGTGAAGCTGGGCAAGATCATAGGCATCCCTAGTGAGGGATATGATGACTATACAAAGAAGAGGTGGCCTTGCCTAAATGGATTGCCTATTGATCTTCAGATTACTAGAAATTTTTGTGACACCACATCAGAGGAAGAGGTGTCTGAGGCCAGGGCTGTTCAGAAAAGTGAAATGAGGCGAGATCACAAAGTGTTCTTTGAATTTGTCAACAAATGTCTCCTACCCAGACAGGAAAGGAGACATACAGGAAATTATATGGATCTGGTGCTTATGCAATGTCTAAATGATGGAAAGCAAATCAACTAGCCTGCCTTCATTGTGAAGCTGCTTGAGAGGGTGCTCAATGGATCAAAAGCTTATGCCATTACCTATGGATTTATCTTGACAATTGTGCTTGAAAGATTAAATGTTCCCCTGAAAAAGTTGAAAATGACATCGAGCAAAGAGCATTTTGGCAGCAAGACACTTCAATCTTGGACTATCTGCTCAGCACAACTCCAGTTGAACCTGGTTCATCAACAAAAACTCCTGTGATTAGCAAGATCAAATCCTTAGTTCAGGAGGTTGGAGCAAAGGATGCTGAAATAGCAAGGCTTCAGGCAAGAGTGGCTGAATTGGAGGGAGAAATAAATGGGTTGAGAGCTGAATTTACAAAGGAGAAAGAGAAAAATGAAGGAATGCTCAAACAAATGTTGAATCTGCTACAAACCCAACCCTCTAGCTCTTCTAAGCCTTAGCTATTCTATCATATTGTGCACCAGTCAAGACCCTTCAGTGACCCAGTTTGGGAGTTTTAGATGTTTCTTTCTTTGTTTTGTTCATGGTGTGAGCACGTGATTTTTGCCTTACTTGAGAAGTACTCCTAGAAAATGCAAAAATAAAAATAGTTTCGTGTTGGGCATGATTTTTGTGATTTTGTGTTATTTTATCTTTTTGTGTGCACGTTTATTTATTTAAATTAAAAATACAAAAAAATATATGCTAGGTTTTGCATTTTTAGTGTTTGATATCGAAGTCATGTGATTTACATTTTTTAGGTGATATGTAATTATGTACGTTAATTGTAGTAAAAAATAGTGGTGTTATAGGTTAGTATATATACATATGTGTGTATATATATATATATATATATATATATATATATACATATATATATATATATATACACATACACATATAGTACATCATGAAGATCCGATCTGGGCCAAAACTTAGTCTAAAAAACCAGGCCCAAACGAATTTCCTCTAATTCAGCCCAAATACCCGTCCAAGCTTCAGCCTGTGTAACGCTTGATCTGGACCGTTGGATTTTATTATCCAACGGCCCAGATTAATCCTTTAATTCCAATATACACTCAGACTATGACTTAACCAAACGACGTCGTTTGGTTTAAGTGAGGGGATCCTGATCGTTGATCGTAAATAATCCAACGATCAGGATTCAATCTCATATCTCGTATATAAGGTTCATTCCATACCCCGCCCCCCCCAAGCCAGACCCCCCTCTCCCTTCATCTCCCAAAGGTCCTCAGAGACCAGGCTTCTCTCCGCCGTCCGCCGCCATTGCGCCGCCTGCCGGAAATCGCCTCACGGCGATTCCGGTAGGCCAATCACCACCAAACCAATGCCAAAATCTTCCCCTCACCTCCCCCATTACGGATCCGGCCTCCGCTAACCTCGAATCACCTCCAAACGGCTCGAATCTTCATTCAAAGATTCGAGTCAAAACCCAAACTACGCCAAACTTCACCAAATTCATACCACAGTCTCCTCACACCTCCCCCACACTCCCATTGACATTGGTTTGGTTCGAATCTAACCAGAAATGCAAAAGCCCCAAATCCGAGCCCAAGAACCCTAGAATACTAAAATTAGTGATTCCGCCCAGAATTAAACGAGATTGGAGTCTAATAGATTTTGATTGAGACATTTTCGTCTGAAAATGTCCCAATTAAAGTCTGTTCGACTTCAAATTGGTAATTGTTGAATCCAAGCGGCCGCAGTTCATGAGTCTGATTTCTATCCTCTCTTGAGGTATTGCATTTTTGCTTTCTTGTATCTCTGTATTAATTGTGTGTGTAAATTCATTGATTTTTGGTCATTATTTTTCATCTTCTCTGTTTTATCTATTCTCCTCCGATAAGGCCTTTTATTTGGTCGATTCCTTCTAGCTTCGTTAGTTAAAATGTATCATATGTTCAGTTCGCCTAAAGTCGTCAAGGAATTAGTTCGTAATATTGATCCCTGAATCTGCCTGTATGCAATTCACTGGTTTAAAGGCCTGTTACTGTTTGATTCAGATTAAGGGGGTTAATTAGTTGTAGTTAATAGGTTAATTTTTAAATCACATACCCATACAAGGGCTAGTGGAACCTGCACAGCAGGGCATCCCACTGAGGTTCCTGCCACCAGCATTATTTAATGCTTGAGTCCATACATTGGACAGTAGATGGTGGGGTTCAGGGAATAGGGATGGGCAGAGGGGAGTTTCTGAGTCTTCTGGCTTTTAGGAGTTCTTTTGACTATAAGTATAAGGGGATAGACAGACATGAGGGGGGACCGGAGAGGAACTAGAGAGAAGATAGACAGTAATAACTAGAGTACCTGGAGAGCAAAAACACAGTCATAACTGGAGAATACTTAGAGAAATATAAGCAGCAAAGATCCATTCTTGAAAGCCAGAAAAGAAGATAGATAGAAAGAGCTGAGAGAGGCTACTGTTTCATTGATTTCCAGGTTACTGTTTCGTGTGTTGTGGTTGTGCTTGTCTATTGGTGGCAGTGCTCGTTTGGGTGCTGTTGGTCGTTTGTGTTGCTGTGCACATTGTTGTTGGTCCAGTGCTGGTTCTTCTGTTGTCCTGTGTTGCTGTTGGAACATTATGGGTCGTGTGTGGTTATTGTGTTATGGCTAGGCTATAGTTTGTGGCTATCTGTTAATTGCTGGTGTTGCTGGTCTTGAGTGTATGCTGCTGCTGTGTTGAGGTTGCTACTGTTGGTTATTTTTGTTGCTGTTGGGTCTGTTTGTTGCTGTTTGGTCCAACATTGTGCTGGTTCAGTGTTGTTGAGGCTGGTCCAGTATTGTTCTTCTGTGGTTGTCTGTTGCTGTGCTATTTGGCTGTAACTGCTATTGTATTGCTGGTCTATTGGGTGTTGTTTGTTGATCGACCACTGTTTTGCCTCTTGTGGTCTGCTCTTGGGAATCTGGTTTGGCTATCACTGTTCCATTGATTTGGATATTGTTTGTTGCTGCCTGGGTTCAAGTTTTAGTCACTAGTTCAGTGATTGATAAAGTTCGATTATTGTTGGTTGTTGGGTTATTAGCTGGTTCACCATTTGTTTTGGTGTGGAGTTGTTGCTGTTACTGTCCCTGTTACATTTGCGGCATTGCCATTGCTCACTCTTCTTTGTTCTTTCGCATTCCAGGTACACATCTCTGTTATTGTAATGCCTTGGTTCAAAAAGAATGAAGCCTGAAGTTTATGTTTGAAGTCTGTTGAATCATGTAGTCGTCCAAAGTCTTATGCTTGATTACGTTCTGTTACTGCCTAATTAAATTTGTATTGCTAGTTTTGTTATGGGAAATGTAGCTAGACCAAAGATACACTATCATTAGATATGCACGTAAACTCGAATTAGTCTGTTGTATCTCTGTTCAATCTTCTCTACTCATGTGTGTAATCTCCAAATTTGTTAAATGACAGACCTTATGTTAAAAGCAAGATCAGCTAGGGAGTTGTTACTCAACGGCATGACGTAATTAGATTAAAAAGAGTCGGGGGTGCATTTCATGTGACCCGACCCCAATTTTGGGCAAGAGTAAACAAAGCGTGTCAGGAACTACAGGCGCATTTCATGTGGTGTGGTTCGTAGCAAGTTTTAAATAATTTGGAATCAACTCTTAAGTAAGATATAGTGGGATGTAGTTCGCTTTATATTTGAATCAAAGGTGCGCCTCGCCCAATAATTACACTAATCACATAGCCGTCATAAATGTACATATAAAATACTTAGATTTTGAGACGCGTCGTTTCTTAACGAATATTACGCCTTTCTCAACAGTGTAAATAAGTAGTCGATCCGGGCGCATATTTTAGTTCTACCCTTTAAATACAGGTGTGCATTTCATGCGACCCAAATCCAAACCCCGAAATGTTGAATAAGAATATGTCGAGGATCCGGGTGCATTTCATGTGACGTGATTCGAAAGCATATTTTTAAGCAATTTTCTCTTTCGTAAATCACAACCAATAATAAAAGCGGTAAAGGGATATTAACTTGCACTAAGTACATAACTGTAAAAAGCAGATAGATAAGCCAAACACGACAATTGAGCGACCGTGCTAGAACCACTGAATTCGGGAATGCCTAATACCTTCTCCCGGTTAATAGAATTCCTTATCCGGATTTCTGGTGCGGACTGTTAAAATGAGTCATTCTTTTCCTCGATTCGGGATTAAACCGTGACTTGGGACACCATAAATCTCCCAAGTGGCGACTCGAAATAATTAAAATAAATCCCATCTCGATTGTCCTTTAATTGAAAAACTTTTGCATCCTCGCGGTGCGTAAAAGAGGCGTGACAGCCTCCGCGACTCGCTGGGACCTTCTTCGAATTCGAGCTCTGAATAACCGTTGTATTTGGCATATTTTATTATCTCGATTCTTTTACATGTTGGCATCAATGTGCAAATGTTGTTTTACTGCTTTGATATTTTTGTGAACTGTACATATAAACCGTGGCAATAAAAGCTTGCCATAGCTCCAGTTTCTAGTAGTGGCACTTCGTGTGACTTCTTTTCTCTGTATAGTGTCTAATTCCCATTTTAGAACGAGGTTTGGATAAGTTGCAAAACCGGCGAAGCTTCTGTATTCCCGGGTTGCTGCCTCCTCCTCGGCTCGAGCTGTCCGCTCGGGTAAGCCAAGTCTAGAACAGATAAACCCATGTTTTTAAACCTAGAATAACAAAGCTTCATGCCGGATCCCTAGTAGGAAACGTTTATTTGCATCATGTCGTATTTGGCTTAGGGGACTCAACACAGGGGTTGGGTCCGTCTAGGACAGGTGACCTGAAATGAACAGACTATCCTGCTGCATCCCGTTTGTCTTGCGCATTTATCTGTTATAGACTTGCATGCCGACCGGCTTTTAGAGATTAAAAAAAAAAAAAAAAAAAAAAAAAAATGTGTATGTTTTGCTCTTAAGATAGAAATAGCTTACTTGTTTTCCTTTAGTAAAATGAATAAATAAATAATGTCGTTTGTTTCATTAAAACCGAACTACGTGGGTTTGATTCTCATTGGATGTGAGATACGTAGGCAACCTCCATCAGGTCCAACTTCACCTTTTGAAAAATGGCCGAAAAATCAAAACTAACTTTTGTACTAAATAAGTCGATGACGCTGTTTTTAAAAATAGCCGAATGTTCCCGAAAGGGACGCCGGAAGGCTAATTTCGTATAAACGGCCACCTTTGGGTCAATTTTGATTTCGATCAATTTACCCCACGGCCTTAAAAGCCTTCGTCCCCGAGACGTTGAAAGGCCGTGATTCAAAACTGATTTTTTTATTTTTGGCAAAACAAAGTTGTTTTTCTTATTTAAATCACCTTAATAAATGTGCAGGATGAGCACGAATCAGAATAAATCATTTTCAATCCTTAGTGAGGTCCCTCAGCAGCTCCGTATATGGTGGAACGATTTGGAAGACAGTAGCAAAAAGGTAGTAGGGAGAATTTTGGGAGGTTTGGTCGATCTGTTGAATATCGAGCCAAGGGAAGACATCATCAAGGCACTAGTATCTTTCTGGGATCCGACCCGCAATGTGTTCCGTTTCGTTGACTTTGAGCTGACACCCACATTAGAGGAAATTGCGGGCTATGCAGGATTAAATGGGAAATTAAGAGGGCAATACCTGCTCTCTCCAAGACCGGTGTCTCCACATGGGTTTCTGGATTTGCTGAGCATTAGTCGGAAGGTGAAAAATGATGATCTGCTGAAAGGGTGTTGCGATCTCCAATTCTTATATCAACGGTACGGCACTCCTCGGGGTTTTGAAGAGTCAAACCTTGGACCGACTCACGCAGGGAATAGAACCAAGTGGGAGGCCAGACGAATTCTAGCATTCATAACGACATTCTCGGGGATTGTGATTTGTCCGCGCGAAGATAAGAAAATAGAGATAAGTCTGGTAGGAATAGCCGATGTTGCAATCAAAAAGGCCACCAGCACTGTGGTCCCTTTGGTTTTGTCCGAAATCTATCGAGCCTTGACTGTATGCCGAGAAGGGGGCAATTTCTTCCAAGGTTGCAATCTGTTACTTCAACTATGGATGCAAGAACACCTCCATCACCGAACACAATACATGAACCATGGGTTGACCGGAAAAAACTGTATCAGGGGTTTCGAAGAACGGATGATGGGTGCCGTATTCCCTGAAGGCGTCGAGGCATGGCTTGCACGACTGAGCTCAATAGAAGCCGATCAGATTGAATGGGCATTCGGGTGGTTACCCGATACTGAAGTAATATATATGGCAGCCGAGGAGTGTTATATCCTTCTGATGGGGATCCGCAGTGTCCAACCATATGTCCCTCACCGTGTATTACGTCAACTAGGAAGGTTTCAGGTTATTCCTACCGATCAAGACCTAAGGAAGTACGCCATTGAGTTGAGCCCGGGAGTTGTCTTCCCCGAAGAGAAGGTTAGAAGGTTGTGGCACGAATGTCGGTTCCTTGAGCCTAAAACCATGGTCCGGGAACTATCTAAGGGAGAGGTGGACCCAAAGTACAACGTGTGGTTCGGGAAAAGATTTCAGATTCGTCGGAAATGTTCTAAAAGAGCCCATGTCCAACAATTCACAGAAGATTCACGGGAACAATGGGATTGGTTAGCAAAGGAGGAGGGGTACAGGACGAAGATTGGCAGGATAGAACAACAGGTCCGGGACCTTCAGTTCGAGAAGAACATGCAAGCCGCCACCGACGAAGGAGACAAAAGAAGTTGGCACAAGAAAATGACTTCTTGAGAGCTCAAATCCAGCAAATGAAAAGAGATGCTGACAGACAGTCGAGGAGTCGGGCCGACGAAAAATTGATAAGGGGTTTGAGAAGTCAAGTCACCGACATCCAAAGAGAATTGGACGAGTCAAAAGCCCAAATAACGAGGATCCGTGCTAGCTGGAAAAAGGAGGCACATCAACATGCACTTCACCTAAAGCGGGTGGAAGAAGATTACACTGATATCATCACTAGCCCGAGGGAAGCAAATGTTGTCCTTAGGGAGCGGGTTTTCAAGCAAGCCCAAGATGCCAGAGCAGACCTCGACCGCTGCCACAATTTGATGGCCCGACTGCAAGGACAAGTGGATAGGCTCCTAGATCAAGTCACCAACAATGCTCGAAGATTGGGGGCGAAAAACCACCAGCAAATAGAGCGGCTACTCGGAGAAAGGGACATGATCAAGGATAGAATTGGAGAAATCGGGCACTATGTCACCATGAAGTGCCTAGCTTGTGAACGAATGCCCCGCGCCGACCTTTTCGCTTCAATTACGGGTTATGTTCATCGGATCATGGAAGAGTTGAGGGAACTGCACAAGGACCTCACACCAAGGCCCGCGGCAAGGCCGAATGATGCCTCGCGGGCCCCCAGGGATTTTAGGGCATTAGATTTTTGATTGAAAATGTGTTTTGAAATGTTGAGTCAAGCCAGTTGGCAGTTCTATCTTTACTTTCCCCAGTCAAGCATTTTCTTTTGTTTTGTTGTAAGACGTGTTTTGTAACTACACGGTTTTATTGGATATAAAAGTTACTGAATTTTGCCACAATCTTGTTTCCAGAACTACGCTCGGTCTGATTCACGCGGGGTCGTGATACGTAGGCAATCCGCATAAGATTCGACCACCACTAAAAGAAAGGAATCCATAGGTTAAATAACAATAAAGGCTTGCAAAGATAGTCGGAAAAAAAAAAAAAAAAAAAAAAAAAAAGAAGAAAAAGAAAGAAAAGAAAAAGGGCCGGAATGACGCATGTTAAAGAGTACACGTAGAAAGGGTTATTTGGTTAGGTGCATTGTATCCAACGTGCTATAACATATCTGTCAAACTCGGTGAACTAACAAGTTTGTTGCGTATTCCGGAAAGTTTAGCAGTTGGTTTGACAGAATATACTGGCCAGCCATCACTACCGCACTAGATCCAAAGGACCAGTTACAGTAAGCATGTCGAGTTCTGGCAAGAGTCTCGAGGAAGAAAAATCCGAGCTACAAATCATGAAAGAAGAGGTAGACCGGTTAAAACAACAGATAACAGAGATGCACCTGGCCTGGGCCAGGGAACAGTCTTCACCAAACCGCCCTACTCTCGCCTCAGCTCCCGAACATCCGCCCATCGATCCTTCAACAAGCGCCCCAAGCTATCCATACTTTCAGGGGGAAAATCCATATGCCACCCACATTCCACCAGCCAAACCAAATCCTCCTCCAGTCACCCCCGTTTTTGTAGCACCTCCACCGGCTCCTCTGCAAAGGCCGGCCGGCGAACCATATGTTCAGATCCATGACAACTCTTACTATCCTCCAGAGCCTACTTTCAGGGCTCCCGAACCACAATCACATACACCTCATTGGGATAATCCGGCAGAACCGGAAAAACACTTCCAAAGTTCTGAACACGAGGAAGTTGTCGAAAAGTTAAAAGCCCCGGAGCAGTCCTTCAGAACACGCACGTGCTAGGCAACCATGTCGCTGCCGCCTATAAGGATCCGTGTCCATTTCCGGACGTCCGGTTGCCACCAGGATTTAAAATGCCCAAATTCGACCCATACGAGGGGCATGGTGACCCGTCGGCCCACCTCGCGGGGTTTTGGCAAGAAACGAGAGGGGCCGAGGACGCGGACGAGCTTCCGATAGCCTACTTCGGCCGAGTCCGGGAGGATCGGCGTTGGAGCGGTACACTAGACAAGCATCCCAGCAGATGGTTTACGTGGGATGATTTGGCTCAAGCTTTTATCCGCCAGGTTCCAATACAATCTCGAGATAATCCCCGACCGCCTATCATTGCTAAAATTAGAGAAGAAGCTCGCCGAAAGCTTTAGGGAATTTGGTTTCCGACGGAGGGAACAGCGGCCAGGGTAGATCCGCCGACGAGGGAAGCGAGACGGCGGACTACTTCTTGCAGACATTTGAGCCCACCTACTTCGGACATCCGGTAACGTCCATAGGCAAATCATTCACCGAGGCGATAAAAATGGGGGTATGATCGAGGGGAGCGTTTGAAGGCCAACAAGATCATGAGCTACTCAAGATCGAAAGCCACCACTCAGTGCTATCCAAAGCAGTACCGGAGGAGTACCGGGGAAAAGAGGAGAGAGGAAGTTGCGCCGTCGAGTCCGGGCATGGTTCGGAACAGAGGCCCCGCACCCCAATATAGCCCACCCCAGCCCTCACCACCAAAATTACCCCCACAACCCATATAACCACCCGCAACATTACTATCCCGCACCTCATCCCCATTTTACTGTCCACCATGCACAGCCCTATTCTGCACCTCCCGTTCATGCACCGTGGCGTGCACCAAACCCGCAAAACAATCACCCACCCCCAAGCGCTTACAGAAACCCCTCGGGCGCGAGTTTCCGTCCGAACCAGGCATTCAGGGGCGACAGGGCGCCGAGGCCAAAGACTTTCACTCCCTTAGGAGAGTCTTACACTAGTCTGTTCCACCGGTTAAAGCAAGTAGGTTTGCTAAATCCGGTTGAAGCTAAGTTGCCAAACCCCCTTCCGAAGAACTTGGACCATTCGGTAAATTGTGCCTACTGCTCGGGATGTCCGGGACATGATACAGAAAAGTGTTGGAGGCTGAAGACGGCCATCCAGGAGCTCATTGACACTCGCAGGATTGAGGTCCAGACTCCAACAGAGCCCAACATCAACCAAAACCCGCTTCCAACTCATCATGAGACCAATATGATCGAGTTGGTACGAGCGGAGGAAGGAAAGGAGAAAGCCTCTCAGACCGTAATGATGATTAAGTCTAGCGGGGCAGGAACGAGAAAAGGGCCAAGCTTTGATGAGTCGCCCAGTCGCAAGAAAGACATGCCAGGAGAGTCGGAAGCAAGAAAGGAAAGTGTGAACGAAGTACCGGTGAAGCCGGCCAAGATAGTTGTACCAGGGGCAGCAATCAAGCCCATCCTGACAGTAGCAGGCGTTCGAATGGATTCATCATCCAGCCGGCAACACAGTTGCCAGTAACTGATAGCCGGGCTGTCCCATGGAATTATGCTCGGATTACAACGACCTACAGAGGAAAGGAGGTGAAAGAGGAAGTTTGTGAAGCCCAAGGGGTTGACCCGCTCGGGGAGATGTTTTGCCCCTGCGGAATTGAGGAAGACCACTCCGGCAGTATTGAAAAAGCCGGTCACTGATGAAGAGGCGGAAGAATTCTTGAAAAAGATGAAGCTGCATGACTACTCTGTCTTAGAGCAGTTGAAGAAGACTCCGGCGCAAATATCATTGCTATCCTTGCTGATACATTCTGAAGAACATCGGCAAGCTTTGATGAAAGTCCTGAATGAGGCCCACGTACCTGATAAAATCTCAGTGAGCTATTTGGAGAAGATCACCAATAGGATCTTCGAAGCGAATCGGATCACCTTCACCGATGATGAGTTGCCTGAGGAAGGCACCGAGCACAACAAGGCTTTATATCTTACGGTGAAGTGTGAGGAGGCGGTGGTTACCAAAGTCCTTGTCGATAATGGGTCCAGTGCTAACATTTGTCCTCTCTCTACACTGGACAAGTTGAAAGTGGATATCGGCAGGGTACGCAAGAACAGCGTATGTGTTCGAGGGTTTGACGGAGGAGGCAAAGCGTCGGCTGGTGACATAGTGCTAATCTTGACAATTGGGCCAGTGGAGTTCACCATGGAATTCCAGGTGCTGGACATGGTGGTGTCATATAACCTCCTAATAGGGCGACCATGGATTCATGCCGCGAGAGCAGTTCCATCCAGCTTACACCAGCTCGTCAAGTTTGAATGGGACCAGCAAGAGATCGTCGTCCATGGAGAGAACGATCCACAATCAGGCACCATCATTCCCTTTGTTGAAACAGAAGAAGATGTTGGGCCGTGGGTATATCAGGTCTGTGATGTGGTGTCCGCCAACCGAGTTCCAGAAGGGGAATGCATTCCCGATGACAGGACAATTACTGCAGATGTCATGGTGGCTCATGAAATGTTGCGACACGGTTTCATACCCGGTAAAGGTCTAGGTGCATCTCTGCAAGGAATCATACAACCGGTATCGGTGGTCGAAAACTTGGGAACCTTCGGCTTAGGATTCCAGCCAACCTCAGAGGACATCCGGCGAGCAAAGAGGAGTAAGCAGAAGACATGGGTGCTCCCAAAGCCTGTTCCACGCCTTTCCCAATCTTTTGTCAGGTCCGGAGCAAGAGGACATCCAGCGACAAAGATTCCCGGTCCTACGATCAGGCCAGATGAAGAGTTCTTCAGGAAGTTCGAGGACCTATTCACAGATGTATGTATGCTCGAGGACGGCGAAGGATCTAGTCACGCCGAGATACAATTTGTGGGACCAAAGGCAAAACTGAATAACTGGAAGGCTACTCCTCTCCCTGTCCGGAAGGAGTCTTGGTAGTTTGTCTTGGATTGTTTTTCTTTCGAAATTTTATGTTGGGGGTTTGTCCCCGGAGTAAAATCCAGTTGTTTTTAGTTCATTTTTGATTTAAGTTTGCCGTTTGTTTTCCCTTTGTACAATTCCCATTAATGAAATTTGGTTCCTTCGTGTCTAATTTTGTTTATCTTTTTCCTTCTTTTTACTTTTCTGAACAGCCTTCTTGCAACTGATCTTAATGATATGGCGTGCTTAAAGATTAATCAACCCAGTCTAGAAAGTCAATCGGGTTTGAAAATAATAACGCATGAAATAAGAAGTGACGAGAGTGAGTCAGAGTACGGCGATGATGAAGCCGTAGAAGAAATCGGTGAAGAATTAAGTCACTTCGAGGAAAAACCCAAACCGAATTTAAATGATACCGAGGCCGTTAATCTAGGGAATGCGGATGACGTCAAAGAAACCCGGATAAGTGTCCATATTGAACCCAATCTGAGAGAAGAGTTGATCAAAACACTCATGGAGTTTAAAGACATTTTCGCATGGTCGTACGACGACATGCCAGGACTCAGCACTGATCTAGTGGTTCACAAATTACCCATGATCCAGCATATCCTCCCATCAAGCAAAAACTGCGGAAATTCAAGACGGAGATGAGTGTAAAGATCAAGGAGGAAGTAACCAAGCAGTTGCAGGCGAAAGTCATTCGTGTCACTCGATACCCTGAATGGTTGGCTAACGTAGTACCGGTGCCAAAGAAAGACGGAAAGATCAGAGTATGCGTGGACTATCGCAATCTCAACAAGGCGAGTCCTAAGGATAATTTCCCACTTCCCAATATCCATATCCTGATTGATAATTGCGCCGGACGCGAAATTGGATCCTTTGTGGACTGTTATGCGGGATATCATCAGATTTTGATGGATGAAGAGGACGCAGAAAAGACGGCTTTTATCACACCGTGGGGGACTTATTGCTACCGAGTGATGCCGTTTGGTTTGAAGAATGCAGGGGCAACCTATATGAGGGCGATGACTACGGTATTCCATGATATGATACACAAGGAAATCGAGGTGTACGTGGATGATGTGATCATAAAGTCTAGGCGTCAAGAAGACCATGTTGCCGACCTCAGGAAGTTCTTTCAAAGACTTCGAAGGTACGACATCAAGCTCAATCCGGCCAAATGCGCATTCGGAGTTCCCCCAGGAAAGTTGCTAGGATTCATCGTCAGCCGACGGGGCATTGAGTTGGACCCCTCCAAAATCAAGTCCATTCAGGAGTTACCCCCGCCGAAGAATAAAACAGAGGTAATGAGTCCTGTTGGGAAGGTTGAATTACATCAGTAGGTTTATTGCCCAGCTTACGGCAACTCGTGAACCCATATTCCGCCTATTGAAGAAAGACGCCGCGATAGAATGGACGGCAGAATGTCAGGAAGCGTTTGACCGGATCAAAGGGTATCTGTCAAATCCACCCGTACTAGTTCCGCCTGAGCCAGGTAGACCCCTGATTCTTTATCTGACGGTCTTGGAGAATTCGTTTGGCTGCGCACTGGGGCAGCACGATCTTACTGGCAGGAAGGAACGGGCCATTTACTACCTCAGTAAGAAGTTTACAGTCCACGAGGTCAAGTACACTCATCTAGAAAAGACATGTTGCGCCCTGACTTGGGTAGCCCAAAAGCCGAAACACTATTTGTCTTCTTACACCACTTACCTCATTTCGCGTTTGGATCCGTTGAAGTATATTTTCCAGAAACCTATGCCTACAGGGAGGTTAGCAAAATGGCAAATATTACTTACTGAGTTCGACATCATATACGTGACAAGGACGGCTATGAAAGCTCAAGCCCTGGCCGATCACTTAGCTGAAAATCCTGTTGATGACGAATACGAACCTTTGAGGACGTATTTTCCAGATGAGGAGGTGTTGCAAATTGAGGGGTTAGAACTAACCAAGGATCCAGGGTGGAAGCTCTTCTTCGACGGAGCGGCGAACGCAAAAGGAGTCGGAGTAGGGGCCGTGCTCATATCTGAAACAGGACATCATTATCCCGTTACTGCTCAACTGCGTTTTCACTGTACCAATAACATGGCTGAGTACGAGGCATGTATCTTGGGGTTGCGATTAGCGGTGGACATGGATGTACAGGACGTCTTGGTCTTGGGGGACTCGACCTTCTGGTACATCAGATTCAGGGAGAATGGGAAACCAGAGATTTAAAGCTTATCCCATATCGTCAGTGTTTGCATGATTTGACCAAACGCTTTCGATCGGTAGAATTCAGGCACATCCCAAGGATGCATAACGAGGTTGCCGACGCGTTGGCTACTTTAGCATCAATGCTACATCACCCGGACAAGGTTCGTGTCGATCCGTTACATATCCATGTCCGGAATCAACATGCTTATTGTAATGTGATAGAGGAAGAGGTGGATGGTGAGCCATGGTTTCATGATGTCAAGGAATACCTCAGGTTGGGAATATACCCGGAGCAAGCAACTGGAGATCAAAAGCGAGCTATTCGGCGGTTGGCGAACGGATTTTTCCTTAGCGGAGGGGTGCTGTACAAAAGAACCCCGGACTTGGGATTGTTGAGATGTATAGATGCAAATCAAGCCACAACAGTTATGACGGATATACACTCGGGAGTTTGCGGACCACACATGAGTGGATACGTATTGGCAAAGAAGATTCTTCGAGCAGGATATTATTGGCTCACTATGGAGCGGGATTGTATAAGTTTCGTGCGAAGATGCCATCGGTGTCAGATACACGGAGATTTGATTCATTCTCCGCCGACTGAATTGCATACAATGTCCGCACCATGGCCGTTTGTCGCATGGGGTATGGATGTTATTGGACCTATTGAGCCTGCGGCTTCCAATGGTCACAGGTTCATTCCGGTAACGATTGATTATTTTACCAAGTGGGTGGAGGCCAAAACATTCAAATCAGTGACCAAGAAGGCGGTGGTGGACTTCGTACACTCCCACATCATTTGTAGGTTTGGAATTCCAAAGATGATCATTACAGATAACGGTGCAAATCTTAACAGTGGATTGATGAAAGAGGTATGTCAACAGTTCAAGATTACACACCGAAATTCCACACCGTATCGCCCAAAAGCAAACGGTGCGGTCGAGGCAGCAAACAAGAACATAAAGAAGATATTGAGGAAAATGATAGAAGGGTCTAGGCAGTGGCATGAAAAGTTACCATTTGCGCTGTCGGGTTATCGCACTACCGTCCGGACTTCGGTAGGTGCAACTCCTTACTTGTTGGTATACGGGACTGAAGCAGTAATACCCGCAGAAGTTGAGATTCCATCCCTCCGAATCGTCGCTGAAGCTGAGATTGATGACGACGAGCGGGTCAAAACCCGATTAGAGCAATTGAGCTTGATCGATGAAAAGAGATTGACAACAGTATGTCACGGCCAATTATATCAACAAAGAATGGCCAGAGCATATAATAAAAAGGTACGTCCTCAGAAGTTTGAAGTCGGACAACTGGTATTGAGGAAGAGAGTTCTACCACATCATGCCGAGGCGAAAGGCAAGTTCGCTCCAAATTGGCAGGGACCATTTGTGGTGACTAGAGTATTATCCAACGGCGCTCTATGTCTGTCGGATGTCGAGGGAAGATGCACCGATATGGCTATCAATTCTGATGCACTCAAGAGATATTATGTGTAATTCTTTAATGCATTTGTCAACGTTTGGTTTCGTTTGTGTGTATTTGGCATTTTTCTGAGAATGAAATGACAGAGGCAATTTTTCTACTACCCAAACACTTTAACCTTTGTTTCCCCATTTGAGCCTTAATTATTCTTTCATATACCCTCTTTCGAAATCATCAAGGAAGATGTGTAACAGAATAGAAAAGAAACAAAGAAGTAATACAAGAAAAAGTGAACTACGTTCGACCTGATTCCTCAAGAAGGATACGTAGGCGCCACACGGCTCAGTCATAATAAAATAAAAATCAAAAATCATCCCCCAAGCAACAAAACTGGGGCAGAAGTCATTGTTTTCGTTGGAAAGATAGTATGGATTCCGAAAGTTGTAATAAGCTAACCGTTGAGGCTAAACCCTTTCCTTCAGCCTCACGCGCAGAAACCATATCAAGAACCAGAAAGACCTCTCGATCAGTATTTGAGAAGTGCCAAGTCATGTGAATGAAAGCCAAGAGTGACATCCCGATCCTCGATTGAATTCAGGATGCACAAACCAAAAGGGGATAACGCTCTAGAGAGAATCTCAGGGGCGATACCCCGCCGCAAGGAAAGAAAGCATAAATGAGAGAGTCTTAACGGTGAAAACCCTCGCGGGCACCTTAAGGCGAAGGAAGTCGAGAGAAGTAAAATGAGAGAGTCTTACGGTGAAAACCTTTACGGGCACCTTAAGGCGACGGGAGATAGAGAGAAATGAGAGAATCTCATTAGTGAAAACCCTTTGAAGGGCACTGTGAGGTGACAGGACGAGATGGTTACAAGATGTCTGCATGAGACAAGGTTTGGACATCCGTTTACCTCTAGCAGGACGCGGCATCAGAAAGTGATTGATATGAATAGATTGGGTAGTTTAATCTCAAAGGCGCGGCATAACATTGGATCAGGCACACATTCAGATAAGTTTTCCTATTTTTGAGTTCGGAAAAGTTTTTCTCTTCTTTTGTCATTTGCGGTCAGTATTCTTTTCTTTTCTTTCATTTTCGAAAATTGATTTTTCAAAGCTTACTACCAAGTCTCCCAAAGCAGTATATTGAAAGTGAATAGGCATGGAACGAGGCAATAAGATAGAAGTCGTTACGATAGTAAGATTGGGATGACAGGCTGAGTGGAAGGTTCGCAAGAATTATGGAGTATGATGGACACATGTGGCATGTCCGAAAGATGATTTCACGCAACAGATCACCGGCTAAAAAGAGTCGGATCAAACCAAAGAGTGGAATAAAGGGAAAGATGAGAGGTCGTTCGGGAAAAAAGCATCGTCCCCAGTAAGCGTCAACGTCGCCCTCAAAGTTCGAGAGAGGCCAAGCAGCTGAAAGAAAATGGCCCCAACAAGAGTGGCACGACCACTCACCGCATTTTGAAACTAACAATTTTTTTTTTTGATTTAAAAGCAGGGTTCGTTGGCAGAAAAGCATACCATCCAAGAAGATTCTCAAACTGGGGCAGAAAATTTTCTCCTGTTGCGAAAATTTTCTTGAAAGCAAGGACCCAGAGGATAAGGGTAGAAAGCAACACAAGATGGGGTGATCTTTGAGCCTGGTATCATCCCCAGCAGTTATTGGAAAAAGAAAAATGGCTTCGAGATTCCCCCAGCAGTATTACATCCTGTAATTTGATCAAGGAAACAAAAGCGTGAGTCCCAAAAGAGGTAGGGGAAGAAGGAAGAGAATGAGGGGTGAAGGAAACAAAGAATACTTCCTCAGCAGCATCACCACTAGCAGGCGAGTAAACAGTTCCAAAAATATCCCCAGCAGCCAGAAGAAAAGTAATACGACCGGGGAAAGCAATTCCAAGACAGGATAATTCAGAAGAGAAGGTGGTCCGAGAGGTAACGCAGGAACAAGGATAGGGTACAAGAGGCAAAGGAAGGTAACCAAGATAGGATGAAATCAGTGAGTAGTAGTTGAAGTCAGGAAGCCCGCCCGAAGAATGGAGTGGCGATTTAATTTTCAAGTTGTAGTTGAAGTCGGAAGCCCGCCCGGAGAACGGAGTGGCGATTTAATTTTGAAGTAGTAGTTGAAGTCGTGGAGCCCGCCTGGAGAATGGAGTGGCGATTTAATTTTGAAGTAGTAGTTGAAGTCGGGAGCCCGCCCGGAGAATGGAGTGGCAATTTTATTTTGAAGTTATAGTTGAAGTCAGGGAGCCTGGAGAACGGAGTGGCGATTTAATTTTGAAGTTGTAATTGAAGTCGGGAGCCCGCCTGGAGAATGGAGTGGCGATTTAATTTTAGTAGTAGTTGAAGTCAGGGAGCCCGCCCGGAGAATGGAGTGGCGATTTAATTTTGAAGTAGTAGTTGAAGTCAGGGAGCCCGCCTGGAGAACGGAGTGGCGATTTAATTTTGAAGTTGTAGTCGAAGTCAGGGAGCCCGCCCTGGAGAATGGAGTGGCAATTTTATTTTGAAGTTATAGTTGAAGTCAGGGAGCCCGCCTGGAGAACGGAGTGGCGATTTAATTTTGAAGTCGTAGTCGAAGTCAGGGGAGCCCGCCGGGAGAACGGAGTGGCGATTTAATTTTGAAGCAGTAGTCGAAGTCAGTGGGAGCCCGCCCGGAGAACGGAGTGGCGACTTAATTTTGAAGCAGTAATCGAAGTCAGTGGGAGCCCGCCCGGAGAACGGAGTGGCGATTTAATTTTGAAGTAGTAGTTGAAGTCGGGAGCCCGCCTGGAGAAGGGAGTGGCGATTTAATTTTGAAGTAGTAGTCGAAGTCGGGAGCCCGCCCGGAGAACGGAGTGGCGATTTAATTTTGAAGTCGTAGTCGAAGTCGGGAGCCCGCCCGGAGAACGGAGTGGCGATTTAATTTTGAAGTAGTAGTGAAGTCAGGGAGCCCGCCCGGAGAACGGAGTGGCGATTTAATTTTGAAGTTGTAATCGAAGTCGGGAGCCCGCCCGGAGAATGGAGTGGCGATTTAATTTTGAAGTAGTAGTCAAAGTCGGGAGCCCGCCCGGAGAACGGAGTGGCGATTTAATTTTGAAGTAGTAGTCGAAGTCGGGGAGCCCGCCTGGAGAATGGAGTGGCGATCTGTTTTAACTTGGTAGAAGAAAGCGGTAGCATGTAACAGAAATCCTCCGGCATGAATCCAAGTTCATAAGAAGGGAAGAAGCATCAGAAGGAACGCCAAGTCAGACAGGATGGCAACGAGCGCGACAAGATCAAGTTAAAAAGGATAGATAAGAACTTGTAGTACTCTGTAGCTTAGTCTAGCTTCTTGTTTTTCGTTGCTTAGTGCGGTGTAACAAGGAAATCACCGAGCAGATGGTAACAAAGTAGTGAATAGCAGCAAGCAGTAAGAATAACGAGATCGCACAAGCTCATGGTAGTCCCAACTACCGAACTTCCCGAACTACATCGACTCGATTCCCTTTTAGCCGTGGATATGTAGGAGACCTTTGAGCAAGGTTCGGTCAAAACTTTTCCAAAATGCTTCATACGGAGTACTCGAATGGGCAAAATCGCTTATATCCGCTCACTTATCTTTGCACGAAAACTCTGCGTGTTTACGCGCAAAGAGGGGCAGCTGTGAGCACGTGATTTTTACCTTACTTGAGAAGTACTCCCAGAAAATGCAAAAATAAAAATAGTTTCGTGTTGGGCATGATTTTTGTGATTTTGTGTTATTTTATCTTTTTGTGTGCACGTTTATTTATTTAAATTAAAAATACAAAAAAATATATGCTAGGTTTTGCATTTTTAGTGTTTGATATCGAAGTCATGTGATTTACATTTTTTAGGTGATATGTAATTATGTACGTTAATTGTAGTAAAAAATAGTGGTGTTATAGGTTAGTATATATACATATGTGTGTATATATATATATATATGTATATATACATATATATATATATATATATACACATACACATATATATACACATACACATATAGTACATCATGAAGATCCGATCTGGGCCAAAACTTAGTCTAAAAAACCAGGCCCAAACGAATTTCCTCTAATTCAGCCCAAATACCCGTCCAAGCTTCAGCCTGTGTAACGCTTGATCTGGACCGTTGGATTTTATTATCCAACGGCCCAGATTAATCCTTTAATTCCAATATACACTCAGACTATGACTTAACCAAACGACGTCGTTTGGTTTAAGTGAGGGGATCCTGATCGTTGATCGTAAATGATCCAACGATCAGGATTCCATCACGATCCCGATGTTGGGGGAAAATCCGGGTCGTGACACCCCCTCTCCCTTCATCTCCCAAAGGTCCTCAGAGACCAGGCTTCTCTCCGCCGTCCGCCGCCATTGCGCCGCCTGCCGGAAATCGCCTCACGGCGGTTCCGGTAGGCCAATCACCACCAAACCAATGCCAAAATCTTCCCCTCACCTCCCCCATTACGGATCCGGCCTCCGCTAACCTCGAATCACCTCCAAACGGCTCGAATCTTCATTCAAAGATTCGAGTCAAAACCCAAACTACGCCAAACTTCACCAAATTCATACCACAGTCTCCTCACACCTCCCCCACACTCCCATTGACATTGGTTTGGTTCGAATCTAACCAGAAATGCAAAAGCCCCAAATTCGAGCCCAAGAACCCTAGAATACTAAAATTAGTGATTCCGCCCAGAATTAAACGAGATTGGAGTCTAATAGATTTTGATTGAGACTTTTTCGTCTGAAAATGTCCCAATTAAAGTCTGTTCGACTTCAAATTGGTAATTGTTGAATCCAAGCGGCCGCAGTTCATGAGTCTGATTTCTATCCTCTCTTGAGGTATTGCATTTTTGCTTTCTTGTATCTCTGTATTAATTGTGTGTGTAAATTCATTGATTTTTGGTCATTATTTTTCATCTTCTCTGTTTTATCTATTCTCCTCCGATAAGGCCTTTTATTTGGTCGATTCCTTCTAGCTTCGTTAGTTAAAATGTATCATATGTTCAGTTCGCCTAAAGTCGTCAAGGAATTAGTTCGTAATATTGATCCCTGAATCTGCCTGTATGCAATTCACTGGTTTAAAGGCCTGTTACTGTTTGATTCAGATTAAGGGGGTTAATTAGTTGTAGTTAATAGGTTAATTTTTAAATCACATACCCATACAAGGGCTAGTGGAACCTGCACAGCAGGGCATCCCACTGAGGTTCCTGCCACCAGCATTGTTTAATGCTTGAGTCCATACATTGGACAGTAGATGGTGGGGTTCAGGGAATAGGGATGGGCAGAGGGGAGTTTCTGAGTCTTCTGGCTTTTAGGAGTTCTTTTGACTATAAGTATAAGGGGATAGACAGACATGAGGGGGGACCGGAGAGGAACTAGAGAGAAGATAGACAGTAATAACTAGAGTACCTGGAGAGCAAAAACACAGTCATAACTGGAGAATACTTAGAGAAATATAAGCAGCAAAGATCCATTCTTGAAAGCCAGAAAAGAAGATAGATAGAAAGAGCTGAGAGAGGCTACTGTTTCATTGATTTCCAGGTTACTATTTCGTGTGTTGTGGTTGTGCTTGTCTATTGGTGGCAGTGCTCGTTTGGGTGCTGTTGGTCGTTTGTGTTGCTGTGCACATTGTTGTTGGTCCAGTGCTGGTTCTTCTGTTGTCCTGTGTTGCTGTTGGAACATTATGGGTCGTGTGTGGTTATTGTGTTATGGCTAGGCTATAGTTTGTGGCTATCTGTTAATTGCTGGTGTTGCTGGTCTTGAGTGTATGCTGCTGCTGTGTTGAGGTTGCTACTGTTGGTTATTTTTGTTGCTGTTGGGTCTGTTTGTTGCTGTTTGGTCCAACATTGTGCTGGTTCAGTGTTGTTGAGGCTGGTCCAGTATTGTTCTTCTGTGGTTGTCTGTTGCTGTGCTATTTGGCTGTAACTGCTATTGTATTGCTGGTCTATTGGGTGTTGTTTGTTGATCGACCACTGTTTTCCCCCTTGTGGTCTGCTCTTGGGGATTTTGTTTGGCTATCACTGTTCCATTGATTTGGATACTGTTTGATTGCTGCCTGGCCATTACTGTTCCATTGGTCCATTAGTTGGTAGAGTTTGAAGAATTTGATCACTGTTGGGTTGTTGGGGTTATTAGCTGGTTCACCATTTGTTTTGGTGTGGAGTTGTTGCTGTTACTGTTCCTGTTACTGTTGCGGCATTGCCATTGCTCACTCTTCTTTGTTCTTTCGCATTCCAGGTACACATCTCTGTTATTGTAATTCCTTGGTTCAAAAAGAATGAAGCCTGAAGTTTATGTTTGAAGTCTGTTGAATCATGTAGTCGTCCAAAGTCTTATGCTTGATTACGTTCTGTTACTGCCTAATTAAATTTGTATTGCTAGTTTTGTTATGGGAAATGTAGCTAGACCAAAGATACACTATCATTAGATATGCACGTAAACTCGAATTAGTCTGTTGTATCTCTGTTCAATCTTCTCTACTCATGTGTGTAATCTCCAAATTTGTTAAATGACAGACCTTATGTTAAAAGCAAGATCAGCTAGGGAGTTGTTACTCAACGGCATGACGTAATTAGATTAAAAAGAGTCGGGGGTGCATTTCATGTGACCCGACCCCAATTTTGGGCAAGAGTAAACAAAGCGTGTCAGGAACTACAGGCGCATTTCATGTGGTGTGGTTCGTAGCAAGTTTTAAATAATTTGGAATCAACTCTTAAGTAAGATATAGTGGGATGTAGTTCGCTTTATATTTGAATCAAAGGTGCGCCTCGCCCAATAATTACACTAATCACATAGCCGTCATAAATGTACATATAAAATACTTAGATTTTGAGACGCGTCGTTTCTTAACGAATATTACGCCTTTCTCAACAGTGTAAATAAGTAGTCGATCCGGGCGCATATTTTAGTTCTACCCTTTAAATACAGGTGTGCATTTCATGCGACCCAAATCCAAACCCCGAAATGTTGAATAAGAATATGTCGAGGATCCGGGTGCATTTCATGTGACGTGATTCGAAAGCATATTTTTAAGCAATTTTCTCTTTCGTAAATCACAACCAATAATAAAAGCGGTAAAGGGATATTAACTTGCACTAAGTGCATAAGTGTAAAAAGCAGATAGATAAGCCAAACACGACAGTTGAGCGACCGTGCTAGAGCCACGGAATTCGGGAATGCCTAATACCTTCTCCCGGGTTAATAGAATTCCTTATCCGGATTTCTGGTTCGCGGACCGTTAAATAGAGTCATTCTTTTCCTCGATTCGGGATTTAACCGGTGACTTGGGACACCATAAATCTCCCAAGTGGCGACTCTGAAATAATTAAAATAAATCCCATCTCGATTGTCCTTTAATTGGAAAAACTCTTTGTATCCTTGCGGGTGCGTAAAAAAGAGGTGTGACACATGGTTGGATAATTCTGTTTTTTTTTTTGTGGACTACATTGTAGAAACTACTTGCTAATTAATGAATGCAGCTTATCTTGTTTTTGTTAAATATGATATTTATAATTATTTTCTAAGTTGAGTTAACTAAAGTATGTGTTCACTTGCAGTTTCCCTAGTGGCCATGAGCACTGATTAGATTACTGAGTTCACCTTAATTATGCAATTTTTCGATGATGCCAAAATGGGGAAGATATTTGTGCTTAAAATATTTTTATCTGAACAAGTGATGTTTATGACCTAACTTAAATCTGGTTCTTTATAAAAGTTGAATTTTCTAAAAATTCAAAGTGTTGATATTTCAGCTAAGGTTCACAGTTTCTGTGATCACTAAAAGCACAGAGTTCGTCATCATCAAAAAGGGGGAATTTGTTGGCCAAGTTCTGTTAAAGTTTTAACGATTGACAAATGAACATCAGGAGAAGGACCTGGTCCATCATGAGAAACACAGTTAGTCATAACCACCGCATAAGGAAGGCACGTGAGGAAGATATGTACTGAGGCGTATGCAACAAATATCTTCCGAACATGATCGAAAAGGTTGCATTGAAATCTTAGAGGATCAGTTTTCTTAAGATAAGAGAACACAATCCTAAGCTAGGATAAGGATGAGAGTTTGTAGTAGTTAAGGATTGAAATCGACAAAGGATAAGCGCCAGAGTCTTGATCAAACTCTAACTGCTAATCTATTAAATAACTAAGTTGTTCTCTTTTACAGGAAATGCACATAAGCAGAAGTAAAGCATATTTGAGAGCAAAAAGAATCAAGTCTGTTTTGCAAGCAATATATGCGAGGTACAAGTGTGCACATCTAAAGCTACATGAACTAAGATAGAAGAACGAATTTCATCGGTATGTTTATTCAAAGTTTAGTTCAATTGTAGTAGGTTTTCATATTGTACCTTTCAGCTTTTATAGAAGCAATTGTATTAGGTGCATTGAGTATTCAAGTTAGAGTTAACTTGAAAGTGTCGCAACAGTTGAGGTTGTGTGCCACACTGGGATTAGAGTTAATCTTTAGGTTTACAAAGAGTCTTTGTAAATACAGTTTTTGGCTCAGTGATATTAGTGGAGTTTGGGAAAATCCTAATGAGTAGTAGGTCGTAGTTTTTTTCATATTTTGAGCCAGGTATTTTCCACGTAAAAATATTTGTGTACTTTACTTTCAGCATTTATTATTCCGCAAATTGTTATAGTTAGAACACTTAGAAGAACTAGGTTCTTCTAATATGAAAATTAGGTACCACACAAATCACCCCTCCCCCCCCCCCTCTTGTGTGGTATTGACGTTTAGAACATCACATTCTGATATTACTTTTAATCCCAGGATAATTTATCCCAGGTTTGGTAATCAAACAAGGTAAAAAGATGGTATTAAATTTTATCCAAGCATTATTTTTACTTGCCCCTTATACCAAAGGGTAAATTTTACCCATGTGTCCAACAAGTACCCACCATTGTCATAAATACTAGAGCATTTCATATAGTTCAATAACCTTCATCGACATTGTTTTCCTACTGGAAGGTCGAGAGCTAACTATCGATACTTTGGACTATCCGATCCCATCAACAACATTGGGTAAGTTAAAGCTTGTTGATGGCTCTAGTACTCCCATTGTTGTTAGTGGTATTGTTCTCTTTTAGGCCTTTCAACCAATAGATACGACCCCGGAGAGCCGCTTTTGCTAAAACTCGAGCATTTTCTTGAAAACTCGCTTCAGATATGAAACTTTGAGTATTGAGAGATGCTCTTGTTATTCCCAATAAGACGACTCGGTAACAGATTGCTTCTTCCAAAGTGCGCCCCATTTGTTCTGCTCATAATAATCTAATAAGTTCTTCGGGTGAAAAAATATTAAACATTCCATCTTCTGAAACCAACATTTTTGATATTATTTGACGTATTTAGACCTTTTCTTTGGATTTATTAGTTTCTGACTCAGTTGGATGTATAGATAGAACAAATGCTAAGGAGTGGATGGCAACCCCAATTTAATTGTATTGTGCACCTTGAATAGAAAACCAACTAACAAATGGATCCCCTCCCCACATGTACTCAACTTAATTCTAAGGCCAACCCTCTATCAAACGTTTGTCGCATTGATGAGCCAACAACATCCATCCACTTCAACAAGTTGAGATCATTATGGCATTTTGACCCAACTTTTGAGATTCATTTCTGATTATTTAGTTGAAACCCCAGTTGGATTTTCGAAATCAAGAGTATATATTTTTAGGGAAATTTTCATATTAAAACTACTGGGCTATCTCCTTTTTAACTTTATAGCCCATATTTTAATTTATAATTGAGTAGCCTAAAAATTAGAGGCCCATATCCGAAAAAGGGGGCGTTATTTTCATTTTTTTGGGAGTAAGAAGCAGAATTTTCTGCATTTTCTCTGATTATTTCTAATCATCTTCCCCAAATACTTCAAAAACAAGATCTTGCGATCAATGCAGCTACAAAACCCCTATAATTTCTTCTTTATCTCGAATTAACAGCAAATCAAACACAAAAAGTAGAAAAAAAATTGCTGCAAATTAGCGCAATTTTCATTTTTGCTGCAGTTTTGATTTTAATTTTTTGTTTGATGGAGATTTTTCCAGTTTACGTTTTTCATAGTGGAGAATAAGAAGAAAATAAGTTTATCAATTTCGTCAGCAATTTTGTAATAATCGAGTTGACATTCAGCTACAACAATTTAGTTGCAGCTATTTCGGAACAGATTAGGATCGATAGTGAGTTAAACACAATAGAGATTAACTTTCTCCCAAATATTGATTTTCCACTGATCCTGATTTACAACGATATAGGTGTTAAGGTGTATATCGAATTAAAGAAGAAAAACTTAAATTTCACTGAATATCCCTTGTTTGTGACAGTGAAAGAGATCTACGAAAATCGTTTGGTTGCTACAAGTTCCAGTTGTTTGGTTGCTACAAGTTCAAATTCTAGAGATGTATCCACAATTGGTAGCACTAAGATTATTGATATCAGATTTGTTGAAAACACGAAACTTAGTGAAAATGCGGGTATAATAGATGATATATTGAACGAATTTGTTGAGGAAGATCAAGTTTATAAGGATAACGAGACAGTTGTCGGTGTGAAGACGAATTGGCTGTAGATGAGAGGTTCCAATTCAAGGTGAAGAGATCAAGCGCAACAAGATGTATAAATAATTGTATATATATATATATATATATATATATATATATATATATATATATATATATATATATATATATATATATATATATATATATATATATATATATATATATATATGTATATATATATATATGTATATAAGTAGTATATATTTGTATGTAGATATTAAAATTAGTATATATGTAGTTATGTTTTTGTTTACAAGTGTATTTAGAAGTTGAATGATCTTTAATCCTAGGTATCACCTTATGTGTATGGATGACAATTGTGCTTGGAGTTTCAAATCTTCTGCCGTTTTCAAGAAAAACATATTCAAAGTGAGAAGTTACAATAATAATCACACATGCGGCTATGGTGAAAGATACTTAACACAACGTCAAGCTATTTCAGGTGTAATTGCTAGTATAGTCAAGGACAAGTATGTTAATCCAAAAAAAAGTTTATACCGCAAATGATATAATAGAGGACACACAAAAGCAACACGGGATTGAAGTGAGCTACATGAAAGCATGGAGAACTAAAGAGATAGCTAGTGGAAATGATAAGAAGGATCTCGAGTGATCCATATAAGGAGTTGCCAAAGTATTTTTATATGTTTGAGCAAACAAATCCCATGAACGGTTGTAAAGTTGCACAAATCAGAAGATAGATGTTTTCTTTATGCATATGTTTCGCTATATGCATCTATCAAGGGCTGGGAGCATTGCAGACTGATAATGGTTGTTGATGGAAGTTTCCTTAAAGCAGCATATAATGGTACCATATTGATTGCTTGCACACATGATGGAGTTGGTGAGTTGACTGCATATACCTTGTTTCTGCATTTTGTATAATATTGTAGTTTCATGTATATAAGTGTATAGGATTTCACAGCTATTGTTTTTATAAAATTTGTAGTTGGTATAAAATTATATAATTGTGTATAACTGTGTATAAGATTTGTATAATTGTCTGAATCCTAATATCTATTTTGTATAAACAGGAAAAATCCTTTCACTTGCATATGAAATTGTAGATTCAGAGAATAACAAATCTTGGGAGTGGTTCTTTGTCCAGATAAAGGGTACTTTTGGAGTTAGGAAAGGGATGTGTATAGTTTCAGATAGAAATGAAAGCATCTCCAATGCCACAAAAGTTGTGTACCCATAAGTACCACACTGTATTTGCATGTTCCACTTGTGGCATAATGTAAAGCGCACATTCAAGAAACATCACAAACAATTGAAGGATATCTTCTTTGCTTTGGCTAGAGCTTACACGATAGAGAAGTTTGAGTACCATATGACAGAGATGTGCAAAATTGATCCGAGAGTGCAGCCTTACTTGTTCGAAATTGACTACGAAAGGTGGTCTAGGTCATATTCCAAAGTGAAAAGGTCGATGGTAATGACTTCCAATATTGCAAACTCAATTAATGCAGCAAACAAAGATGCTAGAGAGTCAGTAATGCGATTGCTGGAGTACATGACAAATTTGCTACAACAGTGGAACAATAAAAATAGAAAAAGTATAATGGAGACATCTACAAAGCTTGGCGAAACGTACGACAAACTCCTTCGTGAAATTCTAATTGCATTGGAGAAAATGACGGTAAAATGAATCAAATATAATGATGCTTGGCACTGCTGACTTGCATTTTAATGCTTGTATACGGATGTATAACTCTGTATAATAATGTATAATGTTCTTTAACTTTTTTTAAAAAAAAACTTTTGCATGTGAGGCCTGCTACGGAGCAGTTATATACTGTGTTTGAAGGGGTAAGGCAAAATATAGTGTGCCTTGAAGAAGAAACATGTAGTTGCAGAAAATTTCAAATGGATGAACTTCCATGTCTGCATGCTTGGGCGGTTTTGAAGAAACAGCAGCTGAAACCTCCAGTATTGCTCTTTTTACTACAAGAAGGATAAACTCCTTAGAACTTATGAATTTACAGTGAATCCGATACCAAATGAGAGTTTATGGGTAATCCCAACAGAGGTGATGGAAGATGTGGTCCTACCACCTAAAGGGAGAAGGAATGCAAGAAGGCCAAGAAAGGAAAGACTCAAACCTGCTTCAGAAAAAGAATCTAAGAGGGCGTTCTCATGTTCTGTGTGTGGACAAAGTGGTCACAATAGAAAAACATGTAGGAATCGACCAAAATAAATAGTTGGAAACATAACACTTCCTATTTCATTTGTTGTCATGTTGAGTAGTTAAGTTTCACAAACAATAGAGTTACAAATGTTTAGTAGTCAAGTTTCACAAGCAATTGATATGTTTCATTATACATATTTTGATTATCCAATAATAGTTTCTTGTTGTTTTTAATGGTACTAAATATATTGATAGATTGTAGAAATACCAAACAGAACTGCTAACAATCAATGGTATTATATGTATACAATGTATAAATAAGAGTATAAGTTTGTATAAATTTATATAACAACAACAACAACAACAACAACAACTACCCAGTATGTTCCCACAAAGTGGGGTCTGGGGAGGGTAATACGTACACAGGCCTTACCCCTACCCGAAAGGGTAGAGAGGCTATTTCCGGCCGACCCTCGGCTCAGAAAAAGAGAGAAAATCAACAAACAAAACAAAACAAAACAATGTTAGTAAATCCGTGATAAATCAAATAAATAATCATCTAAACATAAAACCAAAAGTAGAATGACATGCAATAATACCAATCGGTTACTACCATAAGAGGCACAGTACAATACATTAATTAACTATAGAGATTGCTACCAAACCCCACTCAGCCCCTAAAAGAAGCGCTAAGAATTCTAGAAGGCCCTACCCTACAACCCTAATACTTGACCTCCAAACTTTCCTATCAAGGGTCATGTCCTCGGAAATCCCCATTCTAGCCATATCCTGCCTAATCACCTCACCCCAATACCTCTTAGGCCTCCCTCTCCCTCGACTCGCGCCAACCACCGCCAGTCGCTCACAACTCCTCACCGGTGCATCAGGGCTTCTCCTCCGCACATGCCCAAACCACCCGAGTCGCGCTTCTCGCATCTTCTTATCCACTGGGGCCACCCCCACCTTCTCCCGAATAACTTCATTCTTAATCTTATCTAATCTGGTGAGCCCGCACATCCACCTGAGCATCCTCATCTCCGCAACTCTCATTCTCTCGACATGAGAGTTCTTCACAGGCCAACACTCCACCCCATACAACATGGCAGGTCTAACCACCGCTCTATAAAACTTCCCCTTGAGTTTCTGTGGAACTTTCTTGTCACACAAGACTCCTGATGCGAGCCTCCACTTCAACCACCCCGCTCCTATACGGTGAGTGACATCCCCGTCAATCTCTCCGTCCCCTTGAATCACCGATCCAAGATATCTGAAACTGTCCCTCTTGGCTATGACCTGAGATCCCAGCTTCACGTCCCAGCCTACTTCGCTCGACTCGGCGCTAAACTTGCACTCTAGATATTCTGTCTTAGACCTGCCTTAGTTTAAAACCCTTAGACTCGAGGGTCTGTCTCCAGACCTCCAACCTCGCATTAACACCGGCCCTCGTCTCGTCTATCAAGACTATGTCGTCAACAAAGAGCATACACCATGGCACATCCCCTTGAATATGGCGAGTTAGAGCATCCATTACCAAGGCAAATAAGAGAGGGCTTAGCGCAGATCCTTGATGTAGCCCCATAACCACCGGAAAATGGTCTGAGTCGCCACCCACCGTCCTAACCCTAGTCTTGGCTCCATCATACATGTCTTTGATCACTCTGATGTAGGCTTCCGGCACGCTCTTCGCCTCCAAGCATCTCCACAGAACCTCTCTAGGGACCTTATCGTACGCCTTCTCCAAGTCGATAAACACCATATGCAGGTCCTTCCTCTTATCCCTGAACAGTTCCACCACCCTCCTCACAAGGTGGATAGCTTCTGTAGTAGAGCGACCCGGCATGAAACCAAACTGGTTCACGGATATAGATGACATCTCCCTCACCCTCGCCTCGATCACCCTCTCCCAGACCTTCATGGTGTGACTTATTAATTTGATACCCCTATAGTTGTTGCAACACCGGATATCCCCTTTGTTTTTGTACAAGGGAACCACTGTACTCCATCTCCACTCCTCCGGCATCCTCTTGGTCCTAAAGATCACATTGAACAACCTGGACAACCACTCCACTCCCGACCTACCCATGCATTTCCAAAACTCCACCGGAATTTCGTCTGGCCCAGTCGCTCGACCCCTACTCATCCTACGCAACGCCCTCAAGACCTCCTCCTCCTTAATGCGCCTGCAGTGCCCGAGTTCTCTAGGACACTCTGAATGCCCCAGCTCTAAGACTCGATCCCCCTCTTCGTTAAGTAGGTCTCGAAAGTATTCCTGCCATCTCCGCTTGACTTGCGACTCCCCCGTCAGAACCCTACCATCCTCGTCCTTGATGCACCTAACTTGGTCTAGATCCCGCGCCTTCCTCTCCCTCACCTTAGCCAACCGGAATAACTTTCTGTCCCCGCCTTTCTCCCCCAATTCCTCGTACATGCGCCCAAACGCGGCATTTTTAGCTTCCGTGACCGCGAGTTTCGCTTCCTTCCTCGCCACCTTGTAGTTCTCCTTGTTCGCTCTCCTTTCTTCTTCGCTTAAGCTCCCTGACAACTTAGCAAACGCCGCTTTTTTCGCCTCCACTTTTCCTTGGACTACCTCATTCCACCACCAGTCACCTTGGTGCCTGCCTGAATAGCCCCTGGCTACCCCAAGCACATCTCGCGCAGCCTCCCTAACCAAGTTCGCCGTCACTGACCACATTGCGTCCGCTTCCCCAGAGCTACTCCAAGCTCCCCCATCAACTAGCTTCCTCTCCAGCTCCTGGGCTTTCTCCTTAGTCAAAGTTCCCCATCTAATCCGCGGTCGGCCCCGAGAACCCCTCCTCTTCCTCTTCACCCAGAGACCTACATCCATCACTAGGAGTCTATGAAGAGTTGAAAGGGACTCTCCCGGAATAACCTTGCAATATTTGCACAACCCTCTATCGCTCCTTCTGAGAAGGAGGTAATCAATCCGAGTCCTTGCCGTGGAACTTTTGAAAGTAACCAAATGCTCCTCCCTCTTCTGAAATGACGAGTTCGCGATCAAAAGCTCCGAAGCCCTAGCGAAATCAAGCAGCGAAGTGCCCCCTCCGTTCCTAACCCCAAAGCCAAAGCCGCCATGCACCTCACCGTAACCACCAGCCTCCGCCCCAATATGACCATTAAAGTCCCCTCCAATAACTAACTTCTCGGATTGGGGAATACTACTCACCAACTCATCCAAGCCCTCCCAAAAACGCCTTTTAACCTCCTCAGCTAGGCCTGCATGCGGCGCGTAAGCGCTAATGACATTGAGAACACTACCGCCAATAACCAGTTTAATAGACATTAACCTATCATCCACTCGCCTAACCTCAACCACGGACTCCCTAAGATTCCTATCTACCAAGATACCTACTCCATTCTTACCCTTCTCAACCCCAGAGTACCACAACTTAAACTCATCTGCATCCCTCGCCTTCGTCCCTTTCCACCTAGTTTCCTGCACACATGCTATGTTGACCCTCCTCTTCTGGAGAATCTTTGCCAATTCAATGGACTTACCCGTTAGTGTGCCTACGTTCCACGACCCGATCCTCAATCTCCGAGCGTCCTTTAACCTCTCCCCACCCAAACCTCCCGCCCTACCCACATGACCACTCCATGCCCCCCTGCTCACCTCCTCCCCCACCCCCCGAGGACATGACCTTACAGTACCATCCTCCGCCGCGGCCACTATCCCTCCAACAGACTACGGTAAAAGAGACGAACTTTAATAGAATTACGCAAAAAGATGGTTGCTAGATAACGATAGAGTAAACCACACACAAGATGCTAGTTAAAATACGTAAAAAGACGTACAGAATAAACAGGAGATCGGGAGGTACCAACTCCCGGTGGAAAAACCTGAAAGTAAGCTTTGATGCGCCCGGGTCAACTGTCGCCAAACCTACTCGTTTTGGCCGGTGTAGCTTTGCTCCTCGCTTCCAAATGCCAAAAGCTCTTCCAGCCGAAAACTCTCTTTTTGGTTAAATCTGGGAATTGTCTCGGTAATACGGTGAAGTTGCGTCAAACTAGCACGTTCGTATTCCACTTCTGCCGCCCCTTGTTCACCCTTGCACGTTCGTATAAATTTATATAAATATGTATATTATTGTATAAATATGTATAAACCCTACTAAATTATCAAAACTGCAACCATAATGAAAATACATACTTTGTTAAAGGACAAAAGCAACTGGAATATTCATTAAAATGTAATTCATTACAGCCACAATGTGTAATGACTATCGCAAATTACACAAAAATAAAAACATCTATAATATCCTTTAAGATTATCTCACAAGTAGCAGAATAGTACATAGACAAAACTAGGCAACAACTCATGATACATAGAAAAACTACAGTAAAATGGAAAAAATAGAACTACTTTCTTAGTCGCCCCCTCTTCCTCTTCTTGAAAAGTCTCCTTGTGATTTCATCACCACTCACTGCACCGGACTGTTATTTTTTCCTTCCATAATCCCACAACAGAGATCCCCACCAGGTGCGAAGTGTCTCAATGTCAAAATTATCTTTTCGAATTTCCTTACCAATGATGAAATACTCAGCAAAGCCAGCAACAAAAGTACCACAATCATTGTAATTAAAAAGAAACAAATCAGATTCAAATAGGCACACTAATAGTAAAATAGTAAAATAATTGAGATTAACCTACAATTTGATATGTTGGGGAACATTATTAACCAAATTAATCTGCAAAGCATCAGAATGGGATTTATTAGTATATGCACTGTTGTTCCAATCAATGTCTTTCTTCTCGACATAAAAATAAGAACTCTTCAAGAAGTAAGGTATCAGAATTGCATAAGGTAATGCAACATCCAAAACAAGTCTATCAATAATATCTCCACGATTAGAGTCATATATGTGGATGCACCTATCTATGAACGTAAACACCCCCAAACACAATGGTCCAATTTTGCTCTTTCGCGGTTCACATAGATAGGGAATAAGACGTGGTCAACAGTGTGCCACGGGTCATTTGTATCACAATAATATCCTCTATTGTACTATTCTATCTCATGCCCTTCAAGAATCACTGAAGGATCTTGATTCACTTGAAAACTTTATACAAGGAGTTGATTTTGTTACCAAAGGCAAAGTCAGTTGTAGTAAATCGCATGGCAACACTCGGTCCATATTTTTTCATCTTCCTCAAATAATAAAAGAGGACATCCAAGTGCTGAGACAAAAAAATAAAACAGAACAACCATCATTACCAAATTTTTTAAATATAAAAATGTATACACTATTATACAGAGGTATACATATTTATACAAGGTTATACAATCTTATATTGTGATTATACAAAGCTATGCATACACTATGGAGGTCTCAAATAATAAAGATATGCAACAAATAAAAAAGGCATTAGAATAGAAATTTATTAAATACCGTGTCAATGAAAGATCAACTACAATATGAAAGTGAGTGGAACCAATCCTTCGTGGTCACATTACACGAGCCAAAAGTAAAAGCTTCCGCAAGCTTATTTATTTCATCGGGATATATATTTTTCGCACTTCAAAACACAAAAAAATAAAAAGTAATCAGAACTACATTCATTGACAAGTATAAAATCAGAACATGAAATATTAAAGAAAGTGAAGATACCTTCACCTCGTATCCATCCCATTATCAACAAACGCGCAAAACTCTTTAGCTAATGGCAACAATGGATCAAAATCATCAATTTCGATCGTGAAATGATGCTTGATATAAAAAAATGAGCTTCGTCGCCGATCCTGATGCCCCCGAATAAAAAACTGGCAAATATAGAGATTTGGCATATTTTTCTGGTATTTTCTATCGAACTGACTGTTCAGGAGAAATGTAATCATCTTCTCGTCTATGATGGATTGTTTGTGAAGCACAATTTGGGACATCTGTAGCGCAGCTAAATCTTCATCGCCAATGTCATCCCAAAATGTGTCACCCTTAACATCACTTGCTGCCTCATAGACAAAGAAAACAAATAATAAAAAATTTAAAATGAAAAAAATAAAAATCAGACCAAAAAAGATAAAACGCAGAACAAATACCATGATCAACACCATCAGTAACTCCCTCGTCAACTAGCACATTATCTTGATTCACATGATTGACCGAATCAGGAACAACATCATATTGATAGCCATCAAATTCGCCAAGACCAGATGTATTGTCATCAGACACGCGCTGATGAACCTAATAAAAAACAATAGAAAGAGAAGGCATGATGAGTGATGATTCAGAGAAGGCATAACTGTTGAGTGATATAATTTTATCAGTAAATAATTACCTTAGAATCAGTAACATCCTCCGTTGTTTGCTTGGTTTCCTTCATAGCTTGCGGAAGCTTTTACTTTTGGCTCGTGTAATGTGACCACGAAGGATTGGTTCCACTCACTTGTATATTGTAGTCGATCTTTCATTGGCACGGTATTTAATAAATTTTTGTTCTAATGCCTTTTTTATTTGTTGCATATCTTTATTATTTGAGACCTCCATAGTGTATGCATAGCTTTGTATAATCACAGTATAAGATTGTATAACCTTGTATAAATATGTATAGCTCTGTATAATAGTGTATACATTTTTATATTTAAAAATCTGTTATGACGGTTGTTCTGTTTTATTTTTTGTCTCAGCACTTGGATGTCCTCTTTTATTATTTGAAAACTGAATACTTTTTCAAAGAAAGAAAGTACATAATTGTTGAGTGTCGTCACTGTATCAGTCAACTACAACAACAACAACAAGAAAAGCAAATCAACAACCATGTTTATAACCAAAAAAAACCATGTATATACAAAAAGTACTGATAAACTACAAAAAAGCTAAAAGTCCAGTACATTTCCAACAGCAATCATCAACTTCTCAACTTCAGCATTCAACAAATCAATGCGCACCAAAGGAACATAACTCGGGTTAGACTGTCGATCCATATTCTGAGGAAAATGTCGTTTAGACTGTTGCTCCGTATTCTGAGGATAATGTCGTTTAGGTTGTTGCTCCATATTCTGAGGACAATGTGAAGATGCAGTGACAGAATCATCAGTGTTAAAGACAGGAACCTCCCCTGATGCAACATCATTGGCATTAACTTCAAAAAGCATGTCAATGTTTAGAGTTGACATCTCTTCACGAGCAGGGGAATTGTTCCTATAGTTCAACTACAAGAGGAAAAACTGGATTACAATAGTAGAGGAAGGAAATTGTGACATATTCATAAACATACATACAGAAAAACTGAAATCATACATGAATAAGTATTATGGTACAAAATATTTACCTTGTCGATACTACACATGATCACCCCGCCAGTCAAATCCGCATATGTTGGAGTTTCAATCACTTTCCAATTAAGAATGCGTGGCATATTTGTGCCAACGCGAACAGCTAGATACTTGTCAACCATAGAGCAACACTCAAAAAATAATATCTCTAATGCAAGTGGCAAACCTCTAAGCCCATACATTGTCAAATAGTCACACTATGTGTCCCTCATTATCCTTAAAATATCTTCAAATGACTTTTTTTCCCAAGCATACGTCGGATATTGACCACTTTCAATGATATCAAAATCATCTTTGTTGATACCGTGATTTTTGGCATTTGAGAATATAAAATGATGGAGAAACACTATCAAGGCCATCTTGAACGCATCTTCGTACGAATTCCAGTCCTTTTTCTTGAAGCGGTCAAGAAGTTGCCCATTGTTATAGCCTTTTTTCATCTCCTGGAAAATACTCTTTTAGCAACTTATTAACATCTGGTTTGTCGTAGAAAGTGGTGTCGCCTTCTACGCCCTTCAAACCAGTAATAACAACAAACTCTCCAATACCAAAACGCATCAAACAACCATTAATTTTCACGCACAAGTCCCTTTCACGTCCTAGGATGACTTCCCTAAATAATATACAATGAATAAGTTGATTTTGAATTTTAAATTGAGAGAGGTCCAAAAAGTACCCAATACAACTAGCACGAAACATTTGAAACTGCGTGTCAGTCAAACATTGCTTCAAAATGCTCACAATCTCAGTCTCGGTATAGGAACTAATCCTGTTGTGGAAATAATCAACGGGTTGTATATAGAAGTCCCCAACCTTGCATATGGAAAAATAACAAGAAATAGATCAACAACAAAAATTATACAAAAATATTTTATAAAAATGTATAAATAAGTATAGCAGTACTTGTATAAAGATGTATAAACAGCTGTATAACTTTGTATAAAATTGTATAAGCATGTATAAATTAATAGCAACACAAGGAATACCTTCAACTTAGTTTTTCTCTCATTCAATTGAATTTAATTAAAGGGTCCTACTCGAGTGCAGTCATTCATAGGTGCAAGGTACTTTACTTACTATTATAAGTGGATGACTACAGTAGATAGATCTGGCTTCTTTCCCCTGCCTCCGGACACCTTAGAATAGATTTGATTCAGCGAATAGCAAACCTTTGTTCGTTCGATATGGAATCAAGGCCACTCTCACCATCGTCCTTGATCTTTCTCCTTTTCGATTTAACATTGCAACATACATTATCTTTCATTAACCAAATCAACTTTCAGCTTATCTTTTTATTTTTCAGTTCTCCCACATTTCTTACTCCTTATTCTAACGATATTAACCGGAGTAGGAGTATTACTTGTTTGCAAACGAGTCATTGCTTGCAACTTTTTTGGAGGAGGAGGAGACTCAAAATCATCATCATCGGGAGCTTGGACATGCGTATTCGCTTCAAAAGAAGGTGGTGAGGGAAAGTCCCTCGATGACTTAACTGGAGTGAGAGTATTTCTCATTTGTGAACGAGTCATCCGACTACTCTCTTATTGCGAGTTTTTAGGAGCAGGAGACTCAAAATCATCGCAATCTGGCGCCTGGACATTTACATTAGATTCAGAATCAGAGCTTGAGGGCAACTCCCTCAATCTTTTCGCATAATCTAACTTAACGCCTTTTTCAGCAATCTTCATTTTACTTTTAGAAGCATGTATTTTTGAACGTATTTTCTACAATAAACCAAACAAACAAAGCTTTAACAAAAGTGAAGACAACTGAAGGAAAACACTAAAATCAAATTGTAACAAAACTCAAAAGTTAACCAAAAATAAAAGCCCATGAACACAAAGGAGAAGCCAATTTTCCCAAATTGTAACAAAACTCAAAAAATAAAAAATTCTACCCTAAAAGTCGAAATAACAGAGCATGCAAACTGAAACGTCAAGTTTAAGCCTAGAACTAAGACAGAAGGAACACAAAATCAAACGAAAAACACAGCAATATTGTAAGAAAATAAGCATAATAAGAAAAAGCAAAAAAAGAATTAAAAATAAAACAAAATTCAAAACCAAAACTATGGTAAAAGCATAAAATGAAACGGAAATTACCTGAAAATAAGATTGAAAGCTCGAAAAAGTACTTAAACCCAATAATGGAGGTCGGTTATCTTCTGAGAAAAGAGTGAGGAAGAGAGAATCTGAGAAAAGCGCGAGGAAGAGAGAGAAAGAGAAACGGAGAAATTGAAATTTAAATTTAAAATATTAAAACCGTTGTTTTAAATTGTGGGCTATCGGGTGAAAAGTAAATTTCATAACATATACAACATAGGCTAAGTCTGTAAAAGGCTTCAAATATGGACTATTTTCGAATGGGCTGTGTGGCCCAAGTGATATATGGTGTAATTTTGTCATATTTTTACGCACAAAAAATAAATACATATTTTGGATCCTGCACTTTCAGCACAACGTCTAAACTCGAAATCTATCGTTGTCACTGAGCTCAATATATTCAAACCATATAAAGCTTCTTTGAATAAAGATAGGAATCTCCAGATCTCTACCAGCTCGCAGTTGGGCCAATAACGACTTCCAAAACTTTGCAGTTTGCACTTCATAGTCAATGTCAAATTCAAGGAAATTGGCAAACACTCAAACCTTGGCAGAGCCACTACATTATAATATCAAAGATGAGGACCAGACTGGTTTGCCGTTTTTTCCCGGTAGTCCTCTAATTGTACACTTTTGAATAGGCTAGGTGTATCTGATTTAGCCCACGAAAATATAATTCCTCCAATACATCTAACTTAGCAAAGAGCTAATAACATATGTGAGAATGGAAAAAGGGGGAGCTAGTGTGGCAGGGAATAGGTTTGTCCATAGCAACTCAAAGATCTAGGTCACACCATCACATTCCAGGAAACAAGGCACCTTCCAACAATAGAGTAGAGGAGATCAAAGAGCAATTCTTTTAAGGCACCTTCCAACAATAGAGTAGAGGAGATCAAAGAGCAATTCTTTTAAGACAATAACCGCCCAGTAAAATCCTACATGCTACAACAATAACTACCCAGTAAAATTCTACAGGAGGGGTCTGGTGGAAAGAGTAGATTGTACTTAGAACTTACCCCCCTCAAGAATATGAAAAAGACGAGAACAGACAATATATTAGTACCTTTCCACAGAAACCATAGAAACAGTAACATCACACGAACTAAAAAATAGATGACATACAATAACAATAGCCAATAAACCCTTGTTGCTATGAAAAACGGAAGGATAGTGGAAACACAACACTAACCACTAGCCGCCTAAGATCAACCCTGAACACTAGCCTCACCCTCGGTTCAAAGTTGAAGAATGTTCGGCCACCTCCTAACATAGAACCCTAATGCTCGACCTCTGCACCTACCTATCAAGGTCCATGTTCTCGAAATTTTGCAACTGTGTCATGTCTATCACTTTTACCCAATTCATAGGCCTAGATTCCAAGGCACAAATCTGCTAAGCTGATTTCTTTTCCAAGCACTTGATAGGCATTCGAATTCATACTACAGGCAGAACTAATCATCTAAGCAAACATTAAGAACGGGTATAACTAAATATTGTACATCGCCAATCAAGCCAACTAGAGCAAAATAAAAAGAGACTTGGGCAGCATCTTCAACAGCTTCACAGAAGGGCCAAGAGAAAAATTAAGCAACAGCAAGTGAATGTGATAAGGAAGAACGGAATCAGCAAAAGATTTACACACCCTCATTTCATTTCATTTCATACTGCAACGTATTTGGAATAAGCAATTTGAACAACCTCAAGGTAACTTAATAAGTGGACAAGCAGCTCAGACCCAACAAGTGATGGAAGTCCATAAAATGCTTCTTTATAAAAATGCCAAGTTGGAATACATACTTTGAAAACTTTAAGCGCATCAATCTTTTCAATGGGCATTTTAAACCCCAGATAGAAGGTTCCCAAAATTTAACTTGCTCTAACACTTGAACTATCAAAAAATCAGGCTACCAATAATAGCCTCTCAACTCTCAAGTGACTGTCTTAAAGGCCTCAAGCAGAAACTGCTGCCTTCTTCCTTGGAGCTGCTTCAGTACCTGGACGGAAAAGAGTTTAAAGTTTATTATTATTGCACAGAAGTTGAGACAAAGATACTCTTGATCATCAATTGGCAATGCATAGACCAACAACTTAGTCGAGCTAATAAAGGGAAGATCATTCTGAATTCTAGATACACATCTTTCAAGTTCAAGCAATACCTATTCAACCCAAAACCTTCTAGCATGTCTTGTAAAGAATGATTTTGAGAAATTTTTTACCTTGAAAATTAAGTTCTAGATCATCTTCCAGCATTCAATTGGACAGTAAAGCAAGTGACAGATGATACGCACTCATACCAGGTGGAACACAAAGTATTACTCCTATAATTTATTGAATTGGAAAAGTACAAAAGCTCTAGTAGATATATCTTTTTTATGACCTAGAAATCCATATGGAGCAACCCTTGGGGCCAAACGAAGTATTAAAATCTCAGGGATAATTGATTAAGGGTTGAACACAATATCAAAAATATTTAAGCATGATGCACATTTGCAACGTAAAAGAACTTTTGCTAAGTGAAGGTTCAATAATCTTTCCTCTTTTAATAGAGGAAAACATTCTTAAGAATACAAAGTAACTAATCACTGGAAAAATTTACATAAATGTTGTAAAAAGATTCCACGATACAAAAGACACGCTTAATTCTAAATATAAATAAAAATTAAACCAGTAAAATGCAGAAACAAAAGAACTTCCCAGCATAAAAGGGTGTACCTTCTCTAAAATTGGTCTTGAACCTGCGAGGGACGTTTCGAAGATACCTCATGCGGCCAGTTCCAGTTGTCTTTCTGCGAATTGCCTTCACACTCCAGTTGTCTGGAAATCCATTCACACAAACCAAGTTCGATTCACATCAGATGATTGATATGTTGATGATTAATACTCCATTGAAAAGCGAAAAATAAAAAGGGAAAAAGTAGTACATGTCCTTTTACGGGCAGCAGGGTAAGCACAAGCAGAGCAACGACTCTTCTGAAGATGAAAGCTGCGCCGCCCACACCTCACACATAGTGTGTGTGTCTTGTTCCTCCTCTTACCAAAACTCCCTGTTCCCTTCCCCTATAGTACAACAATCCACATTCACTTACACATCACCTTTTATAGACTTACAAAAACATATGCCTATTTATTACCATTTTCTGATTTGTTCATGTCATCGTTCCATTTTCTCGTATCGTTCCAATTGTATAAAACGTCAACATATACGGTCATAGGAAAAAATATGGAAGAAACAATAGGATAGAGGTTAACAGAGTTGAGGAGTTTAGCTTTACTTACCATTGCACTGTAGTTGGAGAGACCCTAGCCACCACCTCCTTAGCTCTTTCGACTGAGACCTGCGGCGATCTAGGTAGTGCTTATGGAACTACCAAGGAAGAAATTTTAGGGTTGTACGTGCAATGATGATGGGCTTGAATAAGGCTGAAAGTAATTGGGCCAAATTAGCATTTTGGTGGGCAAAGTGCACAGATAGCCGCTTGAAGGACCGCCTATATAAGTAAAAATTGCACTAGACATTATATTTCGTTGCCCCCAGTTAACTTATAGTTATTTTTTTTTATAACTTTTAATTTATACTCACTTCTTAAATAACTTCAGCCAGATTTCTCCTCCTTCGTGTTCTTCTTCTGAAATAAATAGCTGAAATATGCAAACAAGCAAATTGAAAGAAAGGAACTCCATCTCATCACAATTAGATGCCAACAAGGAGTTCTCTCTGATTAGATACCATATTACTCTATAAAACTTCAATAAAGTTATCTAAACGAAATCGAAGTACAGAATATTGTGGGAAAGGATTGGGTAGCCAGCACAATCATTATACAATTTCTGTGTAAAACATAGTGTTTATTTTTTGGTTAATATTGTTTAGTTGTTGACGTGAAAACAACGAAACAGAGAAATAATGAACTTGATCTACAAATAGTTAATTGCATTGTCAATACAGCAATCGAAAGAAATGGTTGGACACTAATAGCTAGTGAAGACTTCAACGATTGGATCAATGGAGAGGAGCAAATCCAACGGCTTCATATAAGAGTTAATTTTATTCAAGCTGAAGATTTTCAGTTACAACACAAAAACTTCAGCTCTAGAGTTGAAGTTCGCCAGTTACAAAACAAACACTTCAGCTCTAGAGCTGAACTTCAGACTCGGCTACTAGAATGCAGAAGTTTTACGTGATTGCATTTGCTATTTCATCCTCGTGTGCTGAAGTTATGCGAAAAAAAAGGTACGCTTGCAATTTTTTTTGCAAAGCGGACACAAATTAAAATATGACATAAAAAGCGGGTATAGATGCAAATGCCTTTATATAAAACTTAGTCGAGATTTACAAATATTTAAAAACTTTAGACACATTAGAATCAAACTGCATCCCTTTAATGAAGTTTTAAACGTTTGAAATTGAATGGCAGTTCGAACTAGCCGATTCAAAACTTTGAGCCTACGGGCTAATGTTTAAAAATGCCCGCCCAAATGTATAAAGTTGAGAACTAGGCAAGCCTAATTTTTAAACAAACACTTCAGCTCTAGAGCTGAACTTCAGGCTCGGCTACTAGAATGCTGAAGTTTTACGTGATTGCATTTGATATTTCATCCCCGTGTGCTGAAGTTATGCGAAAAAAAAGGTACGCTTGCAATTTTTTTTGCAAAGCGGACACAAATTAAAATATGACATAAAAAGCGGGTATAGATGCAAATGCCCTTATATAAAACTTAGTCGAGATTTACAAATATTTAAAAACTTTAGACACATTAGAATCAAACTGCATCCCTTTAATGAAGTTTTAAACGTTTGAAATTGAATGGCAGTTCGAACTAGCCGATTCAAAACTTTGAGCCTACGGGCTAATGTTTAAAAACGCCCGCCCAAATGTATAAAGTTGAGAACTAGGCAAGCCTAATTTTTAAACAAACACTTCAGCTCTAGAGCTGAACTTCAGGCTCGGCTACTAGAATGCTGAAGTTTTACGTGATTGCATTTGATATTTCATCCCCGTGTGCTGAAGTTATGCGAAAAAGAGGGTACGCTTGCAATTTTTTTTGCAAAGCGGGCACAAATTAAAATATGACATAAAAGCCGGGTATATATGCAAATGCCCTTATATAAAACTTAGTCGAGATTTACAAATATTTAAAAACCTTAGCCACATTAGAATCAAACTGCAGCCCTTTAATGAAGTTTTAAACGTTTGAAATTGAATGGCAGTTCGAACTAGCCGATTCAGAACTTTGAGCCTACGGGCTAATGTTTAAAAATGCCCGCCCAAATGTATGAAGTTGAGAACTAGGCAATCCTAATTTTTAAACAAACACTTCAGCTCTAGAACTGAACTTCAGGCTCGGCTACTAGAATGCTGAAGTTTTACGTGATTGCATTTGCTATTTCATCCTCGTGTGCTGAAGTTATGCGAAAAAGAGGGTACGCTTGCAATTGTTTTTGCAAAGCGGGCACAAATTAAAATATGACATAAAAAGCGGGTATAGATGCAAATGCCCTTATATAAAACTTAGTCGAGATTTACAAATATTTAAAAACTTTAGCCACATTAGAATCAAATTACAGCCCTTTAATGAAGTTTTAAACGTTGGAAATTGAATGGCAGTTCGAACTAGCCGATTCAGAACTTTGAGCCTACGGGCTAATGTTTAAAAATGCCCGCCCAAATGTATGAAGTTGAGAACTAGGCAAGCCTAATTTTTAAACAAACACTTCAGCTCTATAACTGAACTTCAGGCTCGGCTACTAGAATGTTGAAGTTTTACGTGATTGCATTTGCTATTTCATCCTCGTGTGCTGAAGTTATGCGAAAAAAGAGGGTACACTTGCAATTTTTTTTGCAAAGCGGGCACAAATTCAAATATGACATAAAAAGCGGGTATAGATGCAAATGCCCTTATATAAAACTTAGTCGAGATTTACAAATATTTAAAAACTTTAGCCACATTAAAATCAAACTGCAGCCCTTTAATGAAGTTTTAAACGTTTGAAATTGAATGGCCGTTCGAACTAGCCGATTCAGAACTTTGAGCCTACGGGCTAATGTTTAAAAATGCCCGCCCAAATGTATGAAGTTGAGAACTAGGCAAGCCTAATTTTTAATCTCAAGTTTGAAGTTTGTCCCCGTCAGGCTAGAAGTTTTGTATGATTGAAATTCAATTTTAAAACAATAACCACTGCAAATAAGTATGTAAAATTGAATTCCATATGTTTTTGCAAGAAACTGAGGCAGTGCATTGGCACTGCAACGAGCTTCACCAGCGATAAGTTCAAATACAAATCACAAACATTCGGAATTTATATAATGATTTATAATGATATTGTTTTAAAATGAGTCTCATATTGTATAAAGTAAAACCGGTTCACAGAAAATACTCGTATAATAGAACATCACGTGTAATCGGAGACAGACGGAAGTGAGAAAAGTGGAAACCAAGATCGGAGGCAACAGTTTTGGTTGACACCGGGAAGTTCCCGAAGGGAGTACTGTTAATAAAGACAAATGAATGTTTGTCACCTAATAGCATTCAACAAAGAATATTCTATAATATTAAATATGTGGTCCAATAAAGAGAACTATGACATTCATAGCCTTACGTTACACATTTTTCAATGGCCCCCATAACTGTCATTTAAGAGGGGCTTGATCCTAGGACTTTGTTCCCTAGCTGCAACTATAAATAGTAATTTCAACAGTCATTGTAGTAGGCAAGAATTTTCTCACAAAGTTATGCTATATACTATTCAAAATCTCAATAACATTTCATTTCTTATTTATTAAGATTCATATTGTTGCCTTCGGAAGATCTGCTACCAGAACAAGATTATCTATTGTTTTATCTCGATTTCAATGTTATTTCTTGTATTTTATTTAATTTATTATTATTTTGGGATCAAATAAATTCGCTTATCTATAAACCACGTTATAAATTTAATTATACCATTTTGCAGGTAAACAGTTTGGCATCCACCATTAGGCGTAAACAGTTGTGTAGTTGGATTGATCCTTGCATCTGTTACTAACCTATTTAAATTCCTAGCGAAAACCCACAAAGAATGGTAGATAGTGGTGTCAAAATCATGCACAACATTGAGCCCCAAGAAAATTAGTCTCAACACAAAAAGGTTGATAACAACACCCTGAGGGTTAAGGTCAGTTTCGACATGACGGGGGGAATTTGATAACAACAACGAGAATGACACCTTTAAAATGAAACTCATGCGTTTATGAGGGAAATAAACACTCAAATGGATCAAATCACGGGCGCACCGTGGGTGTTGAAAGGACTGGACTTAAAGAAATGCACCCAGTTGTCATTCAAACCAAGCACGGCACAAGAGTTGATTCCTAAGCTGTTCAAAATGCCAGACGTGCCAAAATATGATGGAACTTCGGATCCTCATGAGCACATTGCCACATATATAACAGAGATGAAAGGAAATGACTTAACTCCACACGAGATTGAATCAGTCTCGTCGAAGAAGTTCGGGGAAACCCTCACGAAAGGGGCCCTAACATGGTATTCACTTTTACCCTAGCACTCAATAGATTTTTTCGAGATGCTGCAGATTCTTTTATCAAGGCCATGTCGCGGCCATAAAGGCACAAGCCCAAAAATCTGACATATTTATAATTGCACAAGAAGAATCCGAATTGTTGTGGGAGTTCGTAAATAGATTTCAAAAGGAAAGGATGTTATTACTAGTCGTGCCGGATGAATGAGCAACTGACGCATTTACTAAAGGGCTGAATCTAAGGAGTTCTGACATTTCCCAAAAATTGAAGGAAAGTCTGCTCGAGTTCTAGGCAAAAACATGGGGTGAATGTCCACAACCGCTACGAGTCCAAGATAAGAATAGAGGATGACCGGCTCGGTTTCCCGGCATTAACTAAGGGTCGGGATCGAGAAAAAAATAAGGAAAAGTTGAAGGATAATCTTAGCACAGAACGACAGTCTTCTAGAGGTTGGTTTATCCTTATGAAAGGGCCAAAGAACGCGACAGAGGTTTCCAATCGGCGGATAGATTCGTTATCGATAGGAGAGCTGATTGTAGCCAGAATAATAGATCGTTGTAGGACAAAAAGGTATCGAATTCTCGGGACTCCACCTACCCAGGCTCTCCGGATACAGTTTCAACATTAGCATGGGGGAACTAGTATCGGTAATGAGAAACATTAAAGAAGCTCGATTCTCGAGGCCGATATGATCCGACCCCAATCAGAGGGATCCCACTCTATAGTGCGAGTATCGTGGGACTAACGGCCATCAGACTGGGGGATTTTGTCATTTGCGCAAGGAGGTGGCGACATTGCTGAAAATGGCCATCTCAGAGAATTCTCAAACGATCAAGCTAAGAATAACTACGGCCACAACCAGGATAACGTGAACCCTTAAAAGAAGGAGAAGATCCTCATTGTCTAACAATCAACATGATTTTTAGGGGAACGAGCTTAAAGGTGTAAACTTTTCGGCAGTAAAAATGATAAAGGTATCGGTGGCTCATAGCAAGAGACTCTGGGAAGTCGCCAAGGACGACATCACATTCACGTAGGATGACATATATAGACTCTTACTACTGCACAACGATGCCCTGGTAATTTCTCTCAATATTTTAGATTTTAAAATTTAAGGTGTTTTGACGGGCTCAATGGCGTATCTAATAACAACAACGAGAATGATCCCTTTAAAACCAAACTCATGCATTTATGAGGGAAATAAAGACTCGAATGGATCAAATCCCGAGCGCATCATGGGTGTTGAAAGGATAGGGCTCAAAGAAATACACCAGTTGTCATTCAAACCACCATTTGCAAAAATCGGAGTTCGTTTGACCCCTCAAATCACCATTTTATAATTTCAATCTCAAGCACTAATTTCATATGATTTAGCTATGTTTTCATGGATTTATAGAATAATTCTTCAATAAAATCGTGTATATAACTCATAAAACTTACCTACAATCGATATTTGTTTGAACTCACTTCAATCCCTATCCAAAAGCTCTCAAAATTGACTTAAAATGGTGGAGAAATTGCCATTTTCGGGACTTAAAGTCTCTGCCGAGACCCATTTTCTGCTTTTGCGGATAATTTTCTGCTTATGCGGACCTTTCCGCTTATGCGGACATTTTTCGCATATCTGGGACTGCTTTTGCGGATGTATTTTCGCTTTTGCGGTCCTGCATCCGCAGTCAATTTCCGCTATGCAGTTTTGACATCAACCAGATTCTCCCGACGCGGAAAAGAGCATAACTCCCTCATATGATGTCCAAATTCGACGATTCTTTATGCTATGGCTCCGAAATTTCAATACGGATCTTATGGTTCAAACAAAACTGAATTTGAAGCCCATTTTCTTAATATGTTACCCCTTTATGTTCAAAGAAGCAACGTTGAAACATCAAATAAGAGCGTGATCACAACCCGAAACACACTCGAGGCCCCCGGGACCCCGATCAATAACACCAACCAGTTCCAAAACACATTACGGACTTGATCGAGGCCTCAAATCACATCAAACAACGCTAAAACAATGAATTACACCTCAATTCAAGCTTGAAGGACTTTGAAGTTTCCAACTTCTATTTTCGATGACGAAATCAATCAAATCACGTCCGATTGACCTTAAATATTGCACGCAAGTCATATTTGACATTACGGACCTACTTCAACTTCCGCAATTTGATTCTGACCCCGATATCAAAAAGTCAACCCCTGGTCAAACTCTCCAAAAACCTTCAACTTCCTATCTTTAGCCAAATGGCTTCAAAATGGTCTACGAACCTCCGAATTCACTTTCGATCGCACCCTCAACTCCAGAATTACTAAATAGGGCTATTCAAAATCTCGGAATCCCAAACGAACATCGATAACACTAAAATTCTCTTCAAGCCTAACTTATAAAATTCCTTCTAAAATGCCAACTTCCACAATAGGCGCCAAAACTCTTCCGGATTATCCAAAACCCACATCGGGCATATGCCCAAGTCCGAAATTATCATACGAACCTGCTAGAACCTTCAAATTCTGATTCCAAGGTCGTTTGCTTAAAATTCTAATATTGGTTCATTCTTTCAACTTTAAGCTTCCAGAATGAGAATTCTCTTCCCAAATCAACTTCGTACTTGCCGAAATTGAATTCCAACCACGCATATAAGTCATAATACCTGAATTGATGTTGTTCATGGCATCCAACTACTGAACAGAGCGCTAGTACCCAAAACGACCTATCGGGTCATTACATTCTCTCCCACTTAAATATACGCTCATCCTCGAACGTGTTGAGAACTGTACTGGAGCAGTCTAAAATCGCTATTTAGCACCTCGTGCATCTTCTCGTGCTATCACAACTTAGCTGAGCACATGAGCTCGATAATTTTTAAGATATTCCCTTTTATTCAGGCAATTAAGCCTTAGAGTCCGATTCCAATATCTGAAATCCTATGCTAGGCCTGATTCCCATATATGATCACCATTTCAGCCACTATACCCTGTACTCAAACACGGTTGCATAACTTTGCTGAATTCTTACCTTGCAACACTAAGTCCACGGGGCCACAATAATATTCTCTGATCAACTTAGCCAAATTCCACTAATCTGATGCTCTTATTGTACCTCATGACATATACAGGTCTTACTCTAACATTTACCACGCCGTCACGATGGAAGAGATGTGCCAAAATTCATAACCAATTGCCGAGTCAACAACACATTAGGTCAACACTCCTGTCAAAGCCTTCACCTCATTCATAATGGTCTTCTCTCCATAATATACCTCGTATAACTGCATTGCGCAGAATCCTATATCAATGGATATCGTCCCATCCGATACAACTGATCAGGAAATAAGCCACCCCAGACATTATTAAAATCTCATATGATGCTACCATGCGCCCATAGGCTACCAATCCGGACACAACACACGCAGGGAGTCGAACTCTAGAAGGAATTACCTAACTTCCGCACTACTACGGACTTTCCTTATAAAATAGGAAGCAGGACATATCAAGTTAGCATATAGGAAACTACACTTATCATCACACTGTTGCAGCGCGCAACCCGATCCAAATAACATATCCATGGTGGCGTGCCACCTGATCCAAATAACATACACATGGAGGCGTCCGATCCACACATAGATCTCACATAAGAAGATTGCACTTTGAGCTAAATCTGTTCATTATAATAAAAATATTGAATGTCGATCGTAAGCACACTAAGTGCATAATACCATCCCTAAGGAAACACATAATGCTATAGGCTACAAAACTCAAGCACAATTAAGGTGTGATATACAATTTGAATTTCAAGAACCATTTGACTCGTATAACATCATCTCCACGCGAAACCTAAACACATGAAAATCTACCAAGCCATCTCATAACTCATACATCGCAATACATCATTACCTGGAATAGCTCTGGTGACTAAATAGCACCCCGGCTATCCCTTCATGAGGAATGCTCGCTGAAATATACACGACTGGCCTGATATAAAGCCATGTTCACATATATAAATCAATCCATTGATCTCAAGTCGATTTCTGTTTGCACTCACTTGGCTAATAACCTTTCAAAGGTATATAGTAACTCCTATTTGCCTCATATTCGCTCAAATATTTAGTCAATCAAGTGACTACATGCCACACTTACACGATCTTCCTGCGGGGCACGATCACACAATCTTCTGAAATAAATATCGAGTCCATACATTTAAAGATTCAGATACACTAACGCTGAAAAGCGATCAAGAATCCTTACCAGGATGCAAAGCCTTTTCCACAACATATCGACCTCAAGTGACGCTGAAGACAATGCCAATTTACTTTAATCATTCCACCAATTCCTTGCTCATCCGAGCCCGTAATATCCTTGTCAACCCAAGCTGCAACACTGATCCTCACTTCGAATTTCCATGCTACCCACTGCACCCAATGTGCCAATATACGATAGAACACGGTTTTCATCATAACCCCGAAATCATTAATATTTTCACACTTCATCATATAAGAACTTTGCACTTAACTCACTTCAGGAGAACCATAGCAACACACGGGTAAGTTTCCCATAGACGTAGAATATGCAAATCTGCTAGTAGTGGTCCAAGCCACCATAACCCTTCCGGAACCTTCTTCCACTTAACAAGCCATAACAGAAGAATGCTCCTGAATAACATCAATTGCGGAGGCTGACAAACCTCACACACTCCGCCACAATTTATACTCATAACTTGATCACGTTGAATGAAATGATCTCTAGCCCCAATATGCCAATTCAACTATGGCTAATCATTCTAACATCTTCTGTTTTTCCTTGGTTGCCTTAGAAAACAATACTAAGTCCATCCAACACATAACATACTCCATTTACACTCATCCCAAGTGACCTTGAACCACGAGACCATGATGTCTTAACTCCTATGAACCATTTCGTACTTCTCAATTGCTACATCACAGGCCAACCATCACGAAACATTCTGTGCCACTTATCACAAGCCGCTTTCCGCGCTTGACTCTTAATTGTACTTATAGGCTCGAAATCATTAAGCACCATACTTTACCTCTTGAATCAATTAGGACCGTTACTGAGAGCCACCCGCTGTGACTTGGTCCCGAATATACTCAACCCCATAAATCTCATAGCACATGAATACCCTCTCAACGAGGCACCCCACAAAATCATTTCCCTCGAAACCTGTATCTATACAAGGTATAAATCCTAAACCTTCCTCTAAGTCTGAACATGAGCCAATAAGGCCAACCATAGCATGCCTCAAACATTTCTTTTGCTCAAATTACCACTTATGGTCTTTTTCTGTAGCTGAGATAACCCACCAAGATATTAATAACTGGAAACCTTGCAAGTAACTAACCATGGAACCCAAACCATAAGTGGTGAGACTCTCCCACTTAGATTGAAGCCATTATTACTATAACTCTAGAGTTCACCACTATTCTTAATCTCTGGTTGACATAACCTAGTGCAATCAATCGCTATACCGTAGAAACCCAACTGGATACTCTAAATCAATAATACCATTCACACAACAATTCTCTTTGCTGCATATCCAGTAGAACTCTTCGCAAAAACCTCGCCAACCACGCGACTGCTAACCTGCCCACATGAATGCCCCACTTGTAAAAACCACTCCCGGCATCTTCCAACGCTGCTACATGGGGTACAACCACTACGACACCAATAACCCTTCTTGAGCCCGAGCTCACACTTCAGCTGCACGAGTCCATTCAACCCTCGTAGACATCATTAAATGTGCAACAACATCCTTTACTTCAAATTTATGCTACGTCTTTCTTCACTTCAAGAAACCCCTTTCTGTCATATACAATCTCCTGCCGCATAATAACACTATGCTTCAAATTAATCTACCGATTTCCATTGCCCATCGCTAAAATTTAGGTCCAGAAGTGCCAATAACCAAGCACCGATATTCACAGGTCGCTACAGACTGTCACGACCCCAAACCCCGATCGTGATGGCGCCCAACACATTGCTAGGCAAGTCCGATCATCTTATCCAATTACCAGCCAAGTATAATTAATACTGATTAATCGGCGTAATTAGCCTATTTTCATAACAAATCAAGAAGTGTGGAAACGAAATACACAAATACGGTCCCAACCAAATCGTGGTGTCACAAGTCCGAGCCTCTACAAATGAGATCTATTACACAATCAAGTCTAAGCAGAATGGGAACAACAAAATGATAAAGAAGGAGAAAACAGGTTCTGCGGAAGTCGGCAGCTACCTCATAGTCTCCGCGGAATAGAAATAGGTAAGCAACTGCGATAGCTCAACTGCTCTCTGGCACCTGTGAATCTGCACAAAAAGTGCGGGGGAGTGGGGTGAGTATATTTCAACTCAGCGAGTAATAATAATAAATAACAACTGGAAGTGAGAACACCTGTACTATCACTAAACAGTTTTAAGGCAAATCCCCACAGGTAAGTCATCGCTACTCTGATCTCCAGTCCACATCTATCTCAACAAGGTCCCACACTAACCAAATCCTCGCCGTACCACTACGGTATACAACCATCTCAATATATGGAGACATATACATCTGTCTATAACATATAAATATTTCAGTATATATATGAATATGAATAAGTATAATGCTGCGCGCGCAGCCCGCTCCAATACATATACCGCTGCGGCGCGCAGCCCGCTCAAATACATATACCGCTGCGGCGCGCATCCCGCTCCATTTAACGTCGACGGCGCTCGCTGGGGGTGTATACAGACTTTGGAGGGTCTCCCTAGGCCCAAGCGCTATGATTCTGCTCTGTGCAGCCCGATCCACATATATATTGTTGCGGCGTGCAGTCCGATCCAATATATATATATATATATACATATATAACTATACTGCTGCGGCGTGCAGCCCGATCCTTTAATATACACCAGCGCTCACTGAGAATGTGTGCAGACTCAGACTCCGAAGGGGCTCCTACAGCCCAAGAGCAATAATACTGCGGCGTGCAGTCCGTCCCACATGTATATTACATGTATACAACTGCGGCGTGCAGTCCGATCCAATATATATACTGCTGCGGCGTGCAGCCCGATCCAATATAGGTATATATATATATATATATATATATATATATATATATATATAATACCTCATAATGGGTCCTCGACCCTATTCCAGTCAGTATATACTTGGCCTCTCAGGCCCAATATAATATATCACAGTGGGTCCTTGACCCTGTCTCAGTCAATATAGACTTGGCCTTTCAGGCCCAATATAACATCTCATAGTGGGTCCTTGACCCTATCTCATCTCAATCGGTATAGACTTGGCCTTTCAGGCCCGCTCATCTAGAACAGGGAATTCCACCCTAGATAATCTCTCTCAATGTACACATCTAGTACGGGCTCATATTATGCTATACGGCTAGAGCTACGGCTGAGTGTATGTTTCCAACACGATATAAGGGTCACCTAGCTCTATAGGTTCCCTAATACTCTACAGATCGGCACAAGGCCCCAAACATGGCTATTAGCCCAATGGTACAGTTATAACCTCATTAACAGTTGTACAACACAGTATTCTATTAGCCGGGAAGGACTAAGTCCGAACCCTCAATCACAATGTCACCACGTCCGTCATAGAACGCGTGTCTCATCTCAATATAGCACTGTAAAGTGCTAGTACGGGGTTTCAAACCCTCAGTACATTGTTTACTACTACCACTCACCTCGAACCGGTAGAATCCTCGGTCCGCATTGCGCTTGCCTCGCAAATTAATCTCCTCGATTGCCAAATCTGCTCAAAATCAATGATAATACATCAATATATGCTAAATTCACGTAACACATTCGAAATAACCCAAATTGCATAAAAACCCACAAAGTTGTCAAAACCCGACTTTTGGTACGCTTCTCGAAAAATTATGAAACTCACATTTTCGGAATCTTCGTCTCTCCACGAGTCCGTACATACCAAGAACTCTCAATTCGGACCACAAATGGTCCTTCAAATCCCCATTTTAAGATTTTTGCTTAAAGCCCTAATTTTCTTGATTTCTTACCCAAATTCAGAGAATTAATGGAAGATTCTTTGATAAAATCATGCATTTAACTCATAAAACTTACCTCCAATTATTCCCCATCGAAATCCCTTCAATTCCCGTCCAAAAGCTCTCAAGAATGACCAAAAATGGTGGAAAAATAGTTTTGCTCGCGGATGCATTCTGTCCAGGTTTTTTTATACAAAATTACTGTTCACATGCGTTACTCTTCACCCGGGTACTGTTCACGGAGTACTGTTCATGCACGTCGACACTGTTCATGGGGTACTGTTCATGCGCGTCGATACTGTTCATGCGCGGGAATTACTATTCATACGCTGCAGAAAAATGCAGCAGCAATACAAAAATTGCAGCACACAGCCATTTTCACTAAAATGGCTCTAACTCCATTATACGAACTCGGAATTCGACGATTCTTTTTTCTATGGCTTCATAATTTCGATACGGATCCAGCGGTTCAAACAAAACCGAATTTGGATCTCATTTACTCAGTGCAATATCAATTTTGCTCGTTAAACAATTAATTCACATTTCGCGTTAAAAACCCAATCGCGACTTGATGAAATTAGACCAAACTTTCCAGATCAGTCTTATAATTCATTATCTAAATTCTCGAAGTCTCGAAATCAAATTTGAATATTTAGAACTAAAATAGACCTTTGGATCATTACATTTATGCCCAAAACGGCAAAAATTCTTCCAAAAATTGTTCCAAAATTTATCCGAGCCTCATGGGATCCCAACAAAGTATACTAACAAGTCTCATAATATATTACAGACTTGCTCGAGGCCTCAAATCACAACAAACAATGTTAAAATCATGAATCAACCTCCAATCCAAGCTTTATAAACTTTAGAACTTCTAACTTCTATTTTCGATGCCGAAACCTATCAAATCAAGTCCGATCGACTTCAAATTTTGCAAACAAGTCCAAAAAGACATAACAGAGCTACAGAAATTTTCAGAATTTCATTCTGATCGTCGGATCAAAATTTCACCTACCGTTCGGATTTCGCTAAAATTCAACCTTAGCCAATTCAAGCATATTTCTACACCGGACCTCCAAATTCAATTCTGATTGCTCCCCTAAGTCACAAATCACCTCCCGGAACTAACCGAATCATCAGAATCCGATTCAGAGCCCTCTAACTAAATAGTCAACTCCAGGTTGACTTTCCTTATTCAAGTTTCCTTCAAAAAGGCTATATGCCTCATTTTCAATCCAATTCACTCCTAACTCACCCGATAGACTCTAACACTGATATAAAAGCATAAAACATGTAATTGCAACATAACGTGGTGGTAATTCTCGTGATGACGGGTCGGGTCGTCACACAGACTCCCTTAAGGTGCATAGTTTTCTCATTACCAAGCCCCTAGGCAACTCCGCTGCTCTCCCACTTTGGGCAACTCACTTCTTCACTCAAATGCTCAGCCTGTGCTTCCTCACCCTGACCCTTTAGAAGTTTAAAACTCTGTCTGACACTTTCCACATATCTTTTTCATCTCTTGTTGCTCAGCTGTTACCTTAATAAAATTCATCTTTATAGAACTTGAGCCCACAAATCGCTACTGGCTTAAACCCTTTTTGAAGGCCATCTTTATCGAACCGTCAACATTTGAAACATTGATTAAATCCTAAACCACCGCATCCCACGATATATGACGGTTGCATCTTCAATAATGTTTCACAATATCACGCCATAAGGTGAATCGTAGCAGATTATAGCATCAACAAACTTAATACGTCCAATTAGGACAACCGCAGCCCAATAAAGAAGAGAACTCCTTCACACTTGCAGTTACCACGTTTTATTACTTCCACTAGTCAGTATCCGACCATCCTTAGTTCGCTTGACCTTCCCCTGCTGGGGATAAAATACCGAATCCCTTTGATTACACACTGAGTAAACCTCCCTTCAATTCATTCACTGCCCCGACACATGGGCAATATCCTACCATTACAATAGCGCTACAAAAATAACTGCTCATGAGCATCATGGAAACCTGTGCCTAGCCTCAAGGCTCTTAGATGTTCTGTTACGAGGCTAAAACAATAGAATATCCCTCTGTGATGTGACAATAATAGTCTAATTAACTATACCGGGTGTCACACCTCCCATTTTACTATCCCACACACCTGAAAAGGCTTTTGTACCGATCTATTTGGAAAGATACGTAGGGTATACTTCAAAGTTCAAATACCCGAGACGGATATAACAATAAAGAGGAATGAGTTTTTCCACATAAAAGACAATCGGTTTGGGATTTTTATTTAATTATCAGAGTCGCCACTTGGGAACATAATGGTGTCCCAAGTCACCGGTTAATCCCCAATCCGAGGAAATTGACTCTGTTATTACAGTCCGCGAAACAAAGACCTGGATAAGGAACTCTGTTAACTTGGGAGAAGGTGTTAGGCAATCCCGGATATCATGGTTTTAGCACGGTCGCTCAACCGTCGTTCTCGATCTTTATTTGACTTGTTATAAGCTTTTGAACAATATGTATGTGTTTTCACTTTTAATATTTTAAAGAATTGCGACATCGCGAAAATGCACCTCGAATCACACCGCAACCAGTACGCCTGTGATCTTTAGTACATTTCGGCTTTGCCGGGATTTGGGATTTGAGTCGCACCAAGTGCACACTCGTTTATAAGGAAGGTGTATTAAATCGTGCCTAATAGAGTCTATCATCTTTTAATTCTTTTGGGAGAAGTTATGAAATTTGCTAGTAGCTTTCCCGATTCTATTTATATTCTACTTTGTTACTAAAAGGGGGGCCTCACTATTTGGTGTCATGTGAGGCTCGTCCCGATTAAATTTTAAAGGGTCAATCTTAATGTGTATACTATGTTATGTATACATGTTTTTTCCTTAGTTATATTTCAACTATCATTTCAAAATTGGGCCCAGGCCATTGTCATTGTCTTTATTGGGCCTGGGCCTCTGCATCCATACTTAAATAAGCACTGGATCTGCCCAGGTCTTAGAGACCCAGGTTATCTTCAGGCTTCTGCTCGACAACCCAATCAATTTCGTATCACAGTTCAAGCCCACGTTACATATTGGGCCCGAACCAAATTGGAACAATAATAATGAAAAGTAAAAATGAAAATTCATGGTAAAACAGATACACAGGATTAAGAATGAAATCAAATACTTTTATATATCAGAAAAAGGAAAAACACTGTACAAGATGACTAATTTTTAACATTAAGCCATAACAATTCGATCCAAGTGAAGACCAACTATCCTTACACTTCTATTTTTAAGAACCAATTTAAACTGATACTGAAGTTATTTAACTAGGAAGTTAAGAGCAAATGATTAAACTATATGAGATTTTATTGAAACAGTCCAAATACTTACTAATGATGACCAGATTATCTAAGGCTAATTGATTAATGATATATATACAAGGTTATATTACTGGATTCTCTACGATTTATACTCGTCATTATCACAAACCCAGTCGCAAATGACTCTTTACTTCTGTTAACTGTCTTTCCCTTTTAAACATATTTGCATATATACACGAGTTCACATACGTGATTAACTACTAATATTAATGCGAGCCACACTTATTTGATATCACGAATCCAGTCTTAATTGAGTTATTACTTCATTTTACTTATTTCTCTTTTAAGCTTACTCTAAACCAGCTATCCCTTTCCAAATCAGATTACCTACGTGAGTTGATCGAACTTACTGTCATCGATTCACACTAGAGTTATCCAATATTGTTTTTACGATTTTTACCTATTTAACTAGGTGATGTACTATCTACACTACACTATTACTATTAATCTATCTATTACACTGTTTTTTGTTTTTGTTTTTTCTACTAATACATACTACACTACAATTAAAACTACAGATCTACACTAATACTAAACATCTAATGAAAAGAGTAACTACAAATACATAACAATAAATGAATCGAAGACTTGAACTTCATTTGATCATTAGCATTTCAACAGTACAACTTCATTTGAACAGAAATTGTACCTGGATCAACAAAGTGAAGCCGATGAGTTCTAGGGAGATTAAGAGAAAGTAATTAGCAACAGACTCGAATAAAGGCAATGCAACAGTGTAGATGGAATATCAACGAGCAGAAAACCACAGCAACAACAAATATGAAACCCCAAAAGAGATCGAGCAGAAAACCCCAAACACAAACAGCTCAACCAATGATCCTTACTCGAAAATGCAGGACAACTATTTGATATTAGCTAATATATTTTTACTCTAAATTTCTCTATTGAAAAACCAGGCCTCATTTAACTCTTTTAGGGGGTATTTATAGGTATAGAAATGGCAGATTTCTTGGGGGAAAAGAATAGGAGTTAAATCCATTTCTTCCCCCTTAAAAATTACTAAATCTACACTTAGACCACATTTTCTGTTATAAGATCCCTTCCAACATGTGCTGGAAGGTTCTTTTTGATTCCTTTCTTAAGATTTTACCAAAGTATCCCTATTAGTTATAGATTTTTACTGATTTCCCTTTTTAGGGAGACCATTATACCCCTAAATCTCTGCAAAATTGCAGAAATCAGGAGCACAAAAGACCCCTATGTCCCTATGTGTTCTATTTAATCTACCATTCTACCAATTTGTTTTCCATTTATGTCCTTAAGGACACTACTGAATTACCCGACCTACCTAGGTCAGGTTTTCAGCATTTTTGGACTTATTTAACTAAAGGCCAGTCCTTGCATTGGTATATAAGGACTGGCCAGTTCTATCTTAAAGAACTATTTTAATTTTAACCATTTTTGCTTTATTTTCTATTAATTAAAGACAATTTATTCCATTTTAAGCTAATTGCAGGACTAGCCTGCTTTATTGTTATACTTGGACTATTTAAAATATAGCCAGTCTAAAGTTGAGACTTGGCTTGGCAATTGAGGCCCATTTACTGAATATAGGCTGGGCCAATGCCTTTGCAGACCTAGCCACATGTGATTCAGGGCCCAATTTGAGCCTTGGTAAGTCTGAACTTGCAGACTTAAACCACTTGTTACACAACTAGCCCCTTTAGGGGTGGGCCAGTGTGCTGGACCTTGAAGAGTTGGTCAATTTGCAAAATTGACCACTTTTTGGTTATTTATTTATCTTATAACCTATTTTTATTTGATTTCCTATTTCAGAACTAGCTATTTTATGGAACTTTAGTACTATTACAGCTATAACCAATTCCCCTAAGATTAATGGGCATTAACGCATGCTCACACTAACAATAAACTATTGCAAACTCAGTCATTTCAACATACAATTGCACACATAGCCACATGAAACCAAACATTGTTCATCAATCAATTAAAACTCAGAAAGGAAGTTTGATAGTGTTGAATCTTAACTAATCAACTCACATAACTCAATTTCATGTAGCAAAGTGTCAATTAACATCAATCAGACTTAGTTACAAACAATTCATGTCAGATGATACACTGAAAAACCACAAAACCTTTAAAGTTCATGGGCATAGACACACATAGAAGCTAAATATCACAAAATAGTCAACAAGAAATGAAACATGGCTTAATCAGACATAAGAATCAAAGGATCTATAAGAATGATATCAATCAGACCCACTAAATCAAACCAAATTTAATACAGAAATAGACAAGATGAAGATGAATAACAGAAGAATATGGAGAAACAGTGAAGAAGAAACCTAAATTTATCATGTAAAAGTGATATAAAGAGAAGCAGAATCAGATTAGCATACTTATTTAGTAGATGAAAGCACACAAGAGGTGATATAGACATGAAATGAGGTTAGACTTGCACTAAAACAAACAGAAGGGACATTGAAAGCCAACAAATGAGAAGACCCTAAATATAAACAAAGGATGTAAAGATCTCTAGAACAGAGAAGCAAACCTAGATTAAACACAAGATAACTCTGATATAAGAGATGCAAAAAGATGGGAATCAAACGGCTAAACTATCATTAAAACTAAACATGCAAAAGAAGAGAAAAGAAGAAAAGTCATGACATTGCAAATTAACCAAAGACAACCTAATGAAAAAGAGTGAGAGTCAAACAACTAAACTAGTACTAGAACTAAACATGCAGAACAACAAAAGAAATATCGAAAACCAACAAGATGAAGAACCCTAATACTAACAGAAGATGAACAAGAACAAAGATGTCAAGGTCAAATCTTCAAAACAAAGAAACAAACAAGATCCAAATAACGAGATAACCCTAATATAAGAGATGGAGAAAAATGGCTAAAAAAAACTAAACATAAAAGAAGAACAGTCATGCCATTGAAAGCTAACAGATCAGGAACCAAAATATACGCAAAGGATGAGGAAGAAAAGTGAAATCAAGACAGATAAAAATAAAACAAAATCAAAACAGAAGCAAACATAAAAAAAATGAGTAGATAAAAGGGAATCAAGTTAAAACAATAGAGAGGGAGGGGACTTAGCTTGCAGGGCCGGTCCCATGAGCTTCCCATTTTCCTCTCTTTTCACTCTCTTTCAGACTTCTTTTTTTTTTTCTTTTTTCTTTTCTTTATTTATTTTTCTGATTTTTCTTTTTAGACTTCAAGATGAAGTCTTTTAGGTTTTTTGTTTGGAGTGGGGTGTTTAGGGGGGGGGTAAGGGTTAGATCTTGGCAAGGGTTTAGTTTGAGTCGCCGAAGTTAGGGTTCCGGCGACTTCTTTTTGGATATTCGAGAAGTTCGGGGTAGATTTGAAGGAAACTAAAGTCGTGGGGGGATAGATCGGTTTGAGATGGTTCTATGGGGTTGATTTGGGATGGTGTCTCATAAGTTGTGGTCACCGGAGGTAGATTTCGATGACCGGAAATCCAAGAACATGGGTTTTTAGGATTTTTTCCGGGGTTCTAGGTGAGGTCTGAGGTGAAAAAGATGAGAAGAGAAGAGGAGAGGTAAAGGGGATGGCCGGAGACCACCGTGGGAGGTGATGGCCTCCATGGCCGGTGAAGTTGCAGAGTGAGGAGATGAAGAAAAAGGTGGGAGAGAAGGGGAGGCTAGGGTTTAGGATTTTTGTAAATGACTGGTCTTTAGCACACCAAAGTCTTTTATAGTTGTGGCCAACTAGGAGATCTGGGCGGTTGATTTGCTGATGATCAACGACTACCAATGGCGTTACTAAAACGGTGCCGTTCCATTACAAATGAGACCCACATTTTCATCCATTAGATTAGTTTGGACGGACGGCTCAGATCAGATCTTGAATTTGATCAATTAATTAACTCCGGATTGATTCTCAACCGTTGGATTTAGTGCAATGAACGGTTGAGATCAATGTTATTCACTGAATTGGACCGGACTTTTTGGGCTAACACACTAGGCCAACCAATTGGACTTCATTTGGCCCAATTCTATATATATATATATATATATATATATATATATATATATATATATATATATATATATATATATATATATATATATATATATATATATATATATATATATATATATATATATATATATATATATATATATATATATATATATATATATATATATATATATATATATATATATATATATATATATATATATATATATATATATATATATATATATATATATATATATATATATATATATATATATATATATATATTTCTCATATTTTTTGCTATTTTCTACTATATTCCCTTAATTTCCGCTAATTAAAAACTATTTTTTTTGTTAATTTTCTTTTCCATTACTTAATTCAAACAATGCAAGTATTTCACCTATTTTTTTTTTATTTTCTTATTTCCAATTATTCAAACACAAAGTGTATCTAATTTCAAATCAAGACATGCAATTACACTCAAAAATATTATTTTATTTTAATTTTGGAATTTGTTTACATAGTGCAAAAATCATGTGCTCACACCGGGTAAATCATCCTGCACCACACTTGTAGTGCCATTACATTCCTTCAAGTCTCGATTTATAACAAGAGCTTGCGTCGCGTAAGATTGAGTGGAAAGGAATCAAAGGCATAAGCCTTGAAGTAATCAAACCGCACGATAAGGAAATCAAGAAGGGAGTACTTCTAACAGTCCTGCAGCCTCCTGAGGATAAGTACATGCGTCCCGTACCGATCCGCGAGACTCTATTAGGCTTGCTCATAACTCGTGAGACCGACGGGAACCTAGTGCTATGATACCATATTTTCATGACCTAAAATCCACTAAGTGTCGTGATGGTACCAGACACCGCTGTCAGGCAAGCCAATTAAATTACCAATTTAAAATCCTCTTTTAAAGTACGTCAAATTCCAGAAATTTCCTTCCATTTTCATAAATAAGAGGTTTTTACTTCAATTCAAATCGACAATAACAATTAAATCAAATCTTTCAAAAACCATCCCAGAACCCGATATCACAAGTGCATGAGCGACTACTGATAAGTGAAATAAAGTGCAACATATATTCGGAATACAGTGGACAAAAAATAAATAATTAAAGTACAGAAGGGAACTACACTAGCTGCGGGTCGTCTCGCAAGTTGCAGCTCACCTAGTCCTAGAATTATCCATGTTGCTACGTCTGTAGGCTGCTAGAAGTGTATATGTACATGTGCAACAAAAATACACAGAAGTGTAGTATGGGTACGTAATCAACGTGTACTCAGTGAGTATCCCGCCTAATCTCGAGGGGTAGAGCGAGATGGCCAACTTTGATACTCACTAAGGTCAATTAACACTATACTATAAATGTGAGAATAATCATGGATTTTCATAAAAGTTCTAATTGTGAAGCCATGAAAATAGGTAAGCACCTTCAACAATGAACTCAGGGCTTCCAAGGTTTATTCTTTATTATCTTACCAGTTTATATCAAGCCACGTAGGGCCAATTCCAAAATTTACAATTATTAAGTAACAAATAAATATGCGTAAATCACGCCGAGGTCGACGACCCGCTCCAACATAATATAAATTGTGCACTACCGAGGGTCGAGCGATACGAACCATAGATGCATCTATTATCACTGAGGCGTTTGACCCGTTCCATAATTAAACACATATCATGTTAGCAAATCATCCATGCGACACATGCATACATAAAGTACATGCTAAATTAGTCACATAAGAATTTATCGGGAAATATTTATTCAAATAAAACCAATTCTCCTTTGACAATTTAATAAATGAAGTTTAATTCTTTTAGAAATTTACTTACTAATTCGATGTGGGTTAAACAATTCAAGCTACCAATGCGTTCATAATTAATCCACGTATACATGCCTTTGAGTCCTAACTACCCGGACAATAGCATAATAGTAGCTACGCACGGACTCTCGTCACCTCGTGCGTGCGTAGCCCCCCACAAATAGGAGCACATAACTATTTTACTCACATATGGGGTAAATTCCCTCTCATAGAATTATAAAGGAGACTCACCTCGTTCCGAAGGTCTAATATCGGCATTCCACATTCTTCCGAAAGCTTGAACCAATGCAAAAATACTCCAAAACTAGCCAATAACGGTAAACTAATGAGAATATACACAAATACTTGCTAACAATTCAAATTATACAATTTCTCAACTCCACTTTGTGAAATATCCAAAATTTCCCCGGGCCCACGTGCCCGGAATCCATAAATGTTTACATCAATACGGTCTTTATCTCGCCACACAAGTCTATACATACCAAATTCACAAAAACCGGAGTTCGTTTGACCCCTCAAATCATCATTTTATAATTTCAATCTCAAGCCCTAATTTCATATGATTTGGCTATGTTTTCATGGATTTCTAGGATGATTCTTCAATAAAATCGTATATTTAACTCATAAAACTTACCTCCAATCGATCTTAATTAAAACTCCCTTCAATCCCCATCCAAAAGCTCTCAAAATTGACTTAAAATGGTGGAGAAATGGCCATTTTCGGGACTTAAAGTCTTTGCCCAGGCCCATTTTCCGCTTTTGCGGATAATTTTCCGCTTATGCGGACATTTTTTGCATATATGGGACAGCTTTTGCGATTCTATTTCCGCTTTGTGGTCCCGCATCCGCGGTCAATTTCCGCTTATGTGGTTTTGACAACAACTAGATTCTCCAACACGGAAATGAGCATAACTCCCCCATACGATGTCCAAATTCGACGATTCTTTTTGCTATGACTCCAAAATTTCGATACGGATCTAGTGGTTCTAACAAAACTGAATTTGGAGATCATTTTCTTAATATGGTACCCCTTTATGTTCAAAGAAGCAATGTTGAAACATCTAATAAGAGCGTGATCACAACCCGAAACACACCCGAGGCCCCCGGGACCCCCGACCAATAACACCAACCAGTCCCAAAACATATTACAGACTTGCTTGAGGCCTCAAATCACATCAAACAACGCTAAGACCATGAATTACACCTCAATTCAAGATTGAAGGACTTTGAAGTTTCCAACTTCTATTTCCGATGCCTAAACCTATCAAATTACGTCCGATTGACCTCAAATTTTGCACGCAAGTCATATTTGACATTTCGGACCTACTTCAACTTCCGAAATTTGATTATGACCCCGATATCAAAAAGTTAACCCCCGGTCAAACTCTCCAAAAAACTTCAACTTCCTATCTTTAGCCAAATGGCTTCGAAATAGTCTACGGACCTTTGAATTCACTTCCGATCACGTCCCCAACTCCAGAATCACTGCTATTCACACTCTCAAAATTCCAAACGGACATCGATAACACTATAATGCTCTTCAAGCCAAACTTATGAAATTCCTTCTAAAATGTCAACTGCCACAATAGGCGCCAAAATGCTCCGGGTTATCCAAAACCCGCACCGGGCATACGCCCAAGTCTGAAATCATCATACGAACATGCTGGAACCTTCAGATCCCGATTTCGAGGTCGTTTACTTAAAATTCTAATCCTTGTTCATTCTTTTAATTTTAAGCTTCCAGAATGAGAATTCTCTTCCCAAATCAACTCCTTACTTCCCGAAATTGAATTCCGACTACGCATACAAGTCATAATACCTGAAATGAAGCTTTTCATGGCCTCTGACTGCTGAACGGAGCGCTAGTACCCAAAACGACCGGTCGGGTCGTTATATTCTATTCCACACAATATGGCCGATCTAATCACCTCTCTGTAGAACCTGTCTTTATGTTTCGAGGGCACCTTCTTGTCACACAAAATGCTAGATGCTAACCTCCATTTCATGCAACCTACCCAAATATGTTGATTGAGTTGAAAATAGCAAGGGAATATGTGGAAAGTCTATTTAGAAAATAACATAAGTGTATCGGAGTGTGAGGTGGACAATTATATTTGAAAACTAAATAAACATTTATTATGATCATGTAAATTCTAAATAATAACAATAATAATAATAATTATAATTATTATTATAATTATTATTATTACCCGCCTTACAATTAAGTGCATGTTCAGATCTCCCAAAAACTTCAAACTTTTCATTTTTCCTCGTTCAGGCTATTCACAAACTATTCCAAAAAGTAAAACATAAAAGAGAAATGTTTTTTTTTTCCTTTTCGAAATTATACTTTATTTATATTTATGATTTCTAGAATGAGATTAAAAAAAAAAAACCACACATGTATTCGTTTTACTTGTACTTGGTGTTTACACGAAAATATTTAACTTTATCATGTCTAAATGATTTAAAGTTGTGAATATATTTCAAGGTTAAGTGAGAAAAATTTGTATGCAAATACATATTAATTTTTTTTTTTATCAACTTTGCATATACTGTACCGGAAAAAAGATATCCAGAGGACAGGTAAGCGCGGGAAAAGCATCTGCTAACAAATGCGCTCACACTTAAATGAAATGCGGAGCACTGAGTGTGAGAGAAAAAGAAAAACAGAACCCTAATTTTGAACCTCAATCTGGGGGAAGAAAAGGCGAATCTTTTGATCAGAGATGGAAGAGAGGAGGGAATTTCCGGCATTTCCCTACGAAGCCTACTCCATTCAGCTTGATTTCATGAACGCCGTTTACCATTCCCTCAATAAAGGCGGTGTTGCCATGCTAGAAAGCCCCACTGGTACATATCTTTCACTACTTTCTCCATATATATTCACAGCTATATTTGTTCATAATTGTATAAGTGCAGTTGTACCCACTAACATAAAGTAGTAGTAGTAGTAGTAGCAATGATATTTTTCACTATTGATTAAATAAATAAAACTGCTCTATCAGATTAATCTTTTAATGATATTGTGTCACATGCTTTAACATGGTATTAGAGCAGAAAGAGGTATTGTGTTCGAGTCTCACCGCTATCAAGAATTTCCACCTTCTTAGCTCATATAAAAAAGTCAAGCTCGCAACTCTAACAATTTAAGTGTTTAGATGAGATGTTCACACACTTCAACACCTTTGTCTCTAGCGATTTAAATCCTATTCTTTCGTTTCTCATGATTTCGTAGTTGGGTTTCTTGAACATTTATTCAGGGACTGGTAAAACGCTCAGTATAATTTGTAGTGCCCTTCAATGGCTTCTTGATAGAAAGCAACAGCAGAAAACAGAATGCGAGTGTCCTTCAAATTTAAGCGGGAAACAAGAAGATCATTCGGTGGCTGAGGATGAACCAGATTGGATGAAGAACTTTGTCATTAATAAAGATACCAAATCGCCTGAGAAGAAGACAAAGAAAAAGAAGCAATTGGGATTCGACAAAAGATTTGATAGGAATGGGAAAAGAGATATTGTCAGAGATTTAATTACTAACGAGAGTGGAAAGGAGGAAGATACTGAGATCGAAAAGGTAAACAATTTAATGGCAAAACATGAGTTTGAGGGAATGGATGAAGAAGAGTTTTTGGTTGAAGAGTATGAGAGTGAAGATGAAAATGGAGGACAATCTAAAAGGAAGGGTGGTGGGGTTTCGGTTAATTCCTCGAGTGAGGAAGAAAAGAACGAAGATAGCATGGAGGATGAGGAGGAAGAAGCTAGACCCAAGATTTACTTTTGCAGCCGAACACATTCACAACTTTCACAATTTGTAAAGGAGTTAAGGAAGACTAAGTTTGCTGGTGAAGTGAAGGTTGTATGCTTAGGGTCTAGGAAGAATTTCTGCATCAATCAAGGTACTCAAGATAGTTTGCCTTTCGAGCTTGTTGTTCTTTTGTAAGTAAAAAGTTGCAATCTTGTTGAAGTTTTGTGAAAAAGATTTCATGGATCTATTGTTTTCATTTCAGAGGTGTTGAAGCTAGGCAACCCCACTCAGATAAATGAGAGATGTTTGGAGCTTCAGAAAAATAGGAAGAAAGAAAATTCTAAAATATCGAAAACCAAGGTACTAGCTGGACTCTCAACCTGTTTCTATTGACACATGTGAGTGTCCTTGTTAATGCATAGATGTCTTCGGTGGCGGATCTACTTATAAGTTTTGTGGTGCTTGAGCACCCATTACTTTTAGAGACAAATACTATTACTTGTATAAAAAGCTAGTAAAATTATATAAATATATTAACCGAGCACCCAATCTCAGTAGCAATTTTTAGATTAAAAATAGTTGAGCACCCACTGTTTGAAAATTCTGGATCTGCCATTGGATGTCTTGCTGACAAAGTGTATAAATGTGTGATAGGAAGCTGTTCTATATTACGTAAGCTGTCCTATGTCATCTCTGGCATAAGCTGATTTAAATATCCATTCTGGTAGTACTACAACATACTTTTCCCAGTTTAAATAGGTTATAACACAACGTTAGAAACCTTTTAAAAATATTTGAGATTATGTTACAGTTGGACGTTCACTGACGATTACAATGCCAATGCTTCTCAAAAACATGTTCTAATTGAATCAGTGTTACAATAACTTTGACACAATATTTATACGATTACTTGACTTGTTACCTAAGGAAGTCATGGACTGTGTATTTGCTTAGATTTGGCTTATGATAAATACTATTATGCTCCAAATTAGAACTTCTTAGCTTCATCTGCAAAGCTTATATACAGAACCTCGGAGCTGTTGGTAGAGCGAGGAGGTCCAAGACTTCCTCAGGGTGCCCAATGCTTAGAAATCACAAAAGAGGAAAAGAATTCCGAAGTGAGGTTTCTCAACAAGGGCCTGTGGATATTGAGGATCTTGTTCAGATTGGACGTGACTTGAAAACTTGCCCTTACTATGGCTCAAGAAGCCTGGTACACACAGCAGATCTTGTGGTTCTTCCTTATCAATCTCTTCTTTCAAAATCATCACGTGAATCACTTGGTTTAAGTCTAAAAGATAGTGTTGTTATCATAGATGAAGCTCATAATTTAGCGGATTCTCTTGTCAGCATGTACGATTCAAAAATTACATTGTCACAGGTAAGAAACATTTTTAATCATTGCCATCAGACACTCTGAACCATCCCATCGGCACTACCTAGCACTTTAATACTCTTTTCTTTGTGTTTTACATCCAATTATCTCACTTGAAGAAGCATCCAATTAATTGATCTGCTGTTTTCCAGTTGGAACTTGTGCATTCTCACTTGGAGAGTTACTTCATTCGGTTTCGCAATCTGTTAGGTCCAGGCAACCGCAGGTATATTCAAATAATCATGGTCCTTACTCGTGCTTTTCTACAAGCTTTGGGTAATGAGAATTGTCAAAGCAACTTTGATCCCGTTTATAATGCTGAGGGAAGTAAAAGTGGCTTTGATTCATCCATGTCCATAAACGAGTTCCTATTTGCCCACAATATTGACAACATAAACCTATTTAAGCTCTTGCGGTATATAGAAGAAAGCAATATAATTCACAAGGTAGATCATTTTTTACTCTTTACTAGTTATTCATCTATCTATCTCTATCCCTCTTTAATACCATTTAGTTTTGAAGATCTTTGGGCTCTCAGGTGTGTGGATATGGTCATAAATTAGCTCTCTCAGAAGAAGTTTCAGCATTGAAAAATGACGACAAAAGTAGTCATGATGAAAGTGCATTATCTGGTTTCCGAGCATTAGTTAACATATTACTGTCACTAACAAATAGAGATGGTGATGGAAGAATAATAATATCAAGGACAAGGCCAAAATTCCCCAAGCAACAAGGAGGGTACTTGAAATATGTCATGCTCACAGGAGAAAGGATATTTTCTGAGGTTTGCTAGAAACTTCATATTCTTGCATTCCTAAATCTCCTCAAAAAGGTGTTTATGAAAAACAATTTGGTTCTGCACTACTACTTGCAGGTCCTTAATGAAGCTCATGCTGTCATATTGGCTGGTGGGACTTTGCAACCCATAGAGGAAACAAAAGAACGCCTGTTTCCTTGGTTACCTCTGGATCAGTTGCATTTATTTTCATGTGGTCATATCATCCCACCTGAAAATATTCTACCAATTGTTGTTTCTCAAGGGCCTTCTCGCCACTCCTTTGATTTTAGTTACAGTGCCAGAAGCTCATCAATCACGGTATCCATAATTTTCCTTCACATATACTTGTTTTAAGTTAAGAATTGTGCAACTGAATTCTCCTATTGCCTATGAATGTGCTACATGGATATTGGATAAGTTGTGTTACCCCAGAATGTCAGATTCCCTGTTTCACTTTAATTTTGCTGTTTGAACAGCATATTTTGCTTTGGGATTTAGTTAGAATATTACCCTGAAATTAACTACTCTAACATACTCATGGACTTGTGTTATTTCAGATACAAGAATTAGGGCTTTTAATCTCCAATTTGGTAAATGTAGTTCCTGAAGGCATGGTTATTTTCTTCTCATCATTTGACTACGAAGGCCAGGTCTATGATGCGTGGAAGGAGTTGGGCATCATTGGAAGAATTATGAAAAGGAAGCGTATATTTAGAGAGCCTAGAAAAAGTACAGATGTGGAAATTGTTTTAAAGGAATACAAGGAAACAATTGATGCACTGTCCCATGGCAGTTCTAAGCAGGACCCTGGATCACGTAACGGTGCAATTCTCCTTGCTATTGTGGGTGGGAAAGTATCAGAGGGTATCAACTTCAGTGATGGGATGGGTCGATGCATAGTCATGGTTGGATTACCCTACCCTAGTCCAGCTGACATCGAGTTGATGGAAAGGATTAAGCATATTGAAGGATTTGATACTTCTAGTGGTAAGAACACCAAATTTCAGGCTCCAAAGAGCTGGTATAGTGGAGATGCTCAAGCTGGGCTTGACATTTTAAAAAGCTGCAAGCATAGAGGGAAGCAGTATTATGAGAATCTTTGCATGAAAGCTGTGAATCAATCAATTGGTGAGTGCTATCCAACAACTAGTCTTTGGATTAACATTTATGCATGGAGTATAACCGAACGTAAAAGTGCTCTCTTTTTCAACTATTTCCCCCCTCATTAACTATGCTCTCATTCTCTCACAGATTTTCCTCTACTCTAGAGACCCTTCAAATAACTGCATTCTTGATCCTCAAGTATAATTTAATATCTGATATTATGTACTGAATTACTACTTTTAATGGTCCTTTAGCATTATTTCATATGCTTTTTGTGGATCTTGATATTCCAGTGCTTTTTCAATCGTCTGCTGTAGGTAGAGCAATTCGGCATATTAATGACTATGCTGCTATCCTGTTAGTTGATACACGCTATACATTTGATTCTTCTGAAAGAAGCTCCTCCCACTCAACCAACAAGCTCCCACAGTGGATTAAAAGTCGTCTTGTTTCTGCAACGAAGAATTACGGTGAACTCCACAAACTGCTGCATCAATTCTTCAAGTTCCACAAAGGCAAAGAGGACAAAGAGTAAGAGGTCGTGGCCAAATTTGACCTCATGAAGTAATGTATTGAGACACAAGTTGTTTTTGTTATTAAGTTATCAGTTTATACAGGGATAGACCTTTTTGTATCAACTAAATTGATGCAATAATTTTTGGATATACAGCAATGATAAATTAAAGATATTGAATTAATCTGCCAAATCATTTTCATTTATCTCATGATTGTTGTATATGTATTACCAAAAAAACCAGCTCTAAAGGCACTTGACACAATTGATACAAACAGTAACTCTTACTCGATTAAAGGGAAATTATGACCTTGCTTCATCTATTACTTGGGGTCCCAGTGGTCTAAAACTGCATGAGTATAATTTAGGCACTGCTTAATTATATGTACTAATCACTTTAAGCATCTGCCAACTCACCGCTCAACTTTCCCTTTTTCTTCATAATGAATGCTGCGATACTTTAAACAGCATGACAGTCAAAAGAATGGTCATGGAAATAGAAAGGGCATACTCCTGGGAGGAGGCCCTAGGAGACCAGGGTTTGAATTGCAACAACTCGATGCACTAAGCTCTCGCTATGCGTCCTATCCGGGGTCCAAGGAAGGGCCGAGCCACAAGGGTTTATTGTACGCAATCTTAACCTGCATTTCTGCAAGGGTTTGAATTCCAGCAAAGACAAAAAATATCACTAGGTAATTTTTTCTAATTTGCTTAAATTTTGGTGCGCAAAATTACTCGATATTTCTCCTGGAGAGGTATTAGGTACCTGAATAGATGAGTCGAAGTACATCTAACCTGGCCCAACACCACCCTTATAGAAAAGAAAGATATACTGAGAAGCACAACTAAAGCAAAGAAGTCAAGCTTAGAAAGAAATATTGGGAAGCACAACTAAAGCAAGGAAGTGAAGAAGAAAAAGAGCAGAATGTCCCTCTGAATTTCATTGCATTTTGGCTTTTGTCTTCAGTTATGATAAGAAACTCGAGCCCACCTGTCTCCCATCTCTTTCATTAGTACAAGTTAAAAAAACCATTTAGGCATCTAAAATTTAAGGAGGAATACAAGTTGCATTATCTCTTGCTAAGAAGATAGTTAAAGCCACATGGGGGAGTTGTACAGAAAGACAGTAAAGCCACAAATACTACTTAAGAAATCCTTCAAGAAGACAAAGAACCTCTTCCTCAAAACTCTACATAATCTCAAGTCATTTCTCTTTAAAGGTCAACATAAGTTACCTAAAGTTTGTCACTTCAATCCCTTCTTCTCTGGCAGCAATCGAATTCCAAACAGCATTATTCAAGAGTTGGATGATTTCTACAGAGACTTTCATCAACAATGGGAACATTGTGACCATAATGAGGTTCCAGAGAGAAATAACATTTGTGAAGAATCAGTAGAAAACACTATGGAAAATCAAGAAAGAATGAGAAAAGAGGAGAAGGAAAGAGCAACATTCAATGAAGAAAATATAGGACAGGTTTTTCTTCAAAGCACAAATAAAGATCAGATTTTAGCACAGAAGATGAAGGAATTAGATTTGTTGGATGATGAAGATTTGGATCAAATGCTGGACATACAAGAAGTGCTACACTACTACTCTCACCTAAACTGTCCATTTTACCTTGATATTGTTGACAGTTTTTTCATGGACATGTATACTGAGTTCTCATTTCCACAGCCATTCATCAATATCAATGGTTCAATGCGAAGTCTTGGTCCTATTAAGCTCTAGAAACTATTGGATTTTTCATCGACTGCGTGTCTTTGTATGCCAGTGAAATTTTCCAAGCTAGCCAACTTCTTCACTGTCTGTTCAATTCCTATATGGCATAATTTCAGAAATTCCTTGGATCTCTATATCTTGAGCAAGTTTCTTGAAGAAGTGAGTTATGTGACATTAGGAGTGCAATTCATAATTTATATTTTGGATGGAATTTGCTCTATTAAGTGTAATATAGCAGAGTGATTTGATCTTTACTATATGCCGTGAAGAGAAATGTACACATATTCTACCTTATTTCTCTGCCATAAAAGAATACCTCTCATTTTCCCCAGTTTCCATTCTACCATTCTAATAAAGGGCAGCCCGGTGCACTTATAAGCTCTCGCTATGCGCGAGTCCGGGGAAGAGCCGGACCACAAGGGTCTGTCGTACACAACCTTGCCTTGCACTACTGCAAGAGGTTATTTCTACGGCTCGAAACTGTGACCTCCTGGTCACATGGCAGTTATGCCGAGACTCCCCTTCCATTCTACCATTCTAGTGCATGACATTATTGTTTTGCTATAGATAAAGTAATCGTCTGGTATGAATTTAAATGAAGAAACATGATCAATAAGGATTCATATAGCCGACCCCAACTTCTTTGAGACTGAGACATAATTGTTGTTTACCGAAAAATTAAACCAAGAAGGTGGATATTAAATATATGATACGGCAAAGGAAAAAAAAAAACATAGAGGACCTTGAAGCCTCATTACATCCAAGTTGGTTCTGCAATAAATCTTCTTAATCATGATGTTCATTATCATTCTCTAAATTGATCAACATGCATTCCTTTTAACTTCCTGAGAAGGTCAAGCTATAAACCATTTGGGATTGAGGCTTTAATTTCCAGTTAGGCTATAAACCATATAATTGCTACAATGAATAGAACGGCACAAGTGGACACATTGTCAAAGGTGCCAAGAATCATACTTGCTCTATGTTTGTTTCTTTGTAACAAACTGTCAACTGAAGATCTGCTTCTGCTTTGAATATATTAGATCCAAAGTCCCTCTAATAGAAACTGAAGCATGCTAAATAGTTTCATCTTGCTTTCGTCGCATATCCAGTTGCTCTTTCTTTAACGGTGTCTTTTCGAGCAAGATGCACTTTTGACCTGTTTTCATCTAGTATTAAGTACCAGATATATAATAAACTAATGAGGCGACACACCTCAATGACTGCTTCTGTATCAGAATGTATTTTCAGTTTCAATGTTGGCATGATCATTGTTGTTGTTGTTGCTGAAAAAGAACCTCAAGGCAGTTTCATAGGCAGTGAATATAGCTCCATTTACGACAAATGCTCTGGCAACAGCAGTTCCCAATCCTCGCCATAGCACGCTGTATCCCTCTTGTTTCACACTTCGCTTAAAGCAATCAACAATGCCAGAATATCTTGAGGGTGTAGATTGTGACTGAGCTTGCAGTCTGGTTTTAATAACATCAACAGGATAACAACTTATCCAACTCGCAACTCCTGCTAGACCACCTGCGATAAGCATTGTTCTAAAACTCTCTTGACCATTCTTACGACATCCTGGATGAAGTTGCTCTCTTACATACTCGTACGTCCAAAAGTATAAGCCATGAGCTGGTGCATCTCTGAGTACTGTAATTGTTAATCCGCGGTAAATTCCTTTCCAACCTTCTTGTTTGAATATGCTTCTTGCAACATCTGTTGGACCCCTATAACTAGTTATTTGATTTTTGTTATCAGGAATACTTCTCCTTTGCAACTGAAGTCGAATTTTCACCAATTCGACAGGAGTGAGCATTAGGCTTTGTATTGCTCCTGTTCCAAATCCACCTAAGGCTACTCCTTTGTAGGAGGGCGGGTCACTGGCTGGAACATTCCTGTCAAACGCTCGCGATAGCACTGCATAAATCTGAAATACCATGGCATTCTGCAATAGCAAGGAAACTAATTTACATAATTGTAGAAATCAGGATGTAACTTCCCATTAATGAATATTTAGACTACGATTAAGAATTACTTAGGAAGATCAATTTTAAAAAATAATTACTCTATGTTCTCTAGATAATGGTATAGACATCTAAATTTTAACGGATTAGCCTAAATTCTAAATTTAAGATATACAAGACGACTTTTGAATTCTAAGAGTATATTAGGGTTGATTGGATGCTACTCTACCAAAACCGTAACTTGGAGCCTGGAGGTTACTCTATGTAACACTCCTCAAATTTATAAAGGTTTCGAGACAGCTAACTATAAAATTAAATTATCATTATTATTATTTTTATCTTGCATATATATATACACCTAAATAATTGGATATATAATTAGAAGAATATTAATAATTTTAATGTTAGTAATTACTAAAAGTATGTATAATTGAATACTACTTAAGTCAAAAAAGAAAAAAGGAAAACAAAAGAAAAAAAGAAAAGAAAAGGGGAAGCACGTGCCAAGTAAGCCCATAAAGGGCTGTTGGACCAAACATAATAGCCTCACACAGGCGTGAATACCTTACCAGAAGAAAATAGAATTAACATTCTGTTTGCTCGAGAAACAAAAGTAGCAAGGGCAACAAAAATTCCAGGGTTCTTCATAAACAACAACAACTACCCAGTATAGTCCCACAGAGGGGTTTGGGGAGGGTAATAAGTACGCAGGCCTTACCCCCGCCCGAAAGGGCAGATAGACTGTTTCCAATCGACCCTCGGCTCAGAACAAAGAAAAGAAAAAGAAAAGAAAAAGAAAAGAAAAAAGTATTAGTATCTCCAACATAAATCCCATAAATAATTATGTAAACATAAATCATAAATAACATGGCTAGCAAACGGAAAAGATAAACAAAAGCGAAAACAAAGGGGCACATAAATAATTATATGACCATAAACCGTAAATAAGATGGCATGCAATAGCAACGCCCACCCAACCCCGCCCAACCCCGATCGAGAAGAGCGAAAAATTCCAGAAGCCCCTATCCTACCACCCTGATACTAGACCTCCACACTTTCCTATCAAGGGCCATGTCCTCGGAAATCCGCATCCTAGCCATGTCATGCCTAATCACCTCTCCCCGATACCTCTTAGGCCTCCCTCTGCCTCGCCTCACGCCGACCACCGTCAGTCGCTCACAACTTCTCACCGGTGCATCGGTACCTCTCCTCCGCACATGCCCAAACCACCTCAGTGTCGCTTCCTGCAGCTTCTCATCCACTTGGGCCACCCCCACCTTCTCCCGAATAACTTCATTCTTGATCTTATCTAACCTGGTGAGCCCGCACATCCACCTGAGCATCCTCATATCCGCAACCTTCAATCTCTGAACACGAGAGTTCTT